>CAJQUW010011784.1:0-29115 GCA_907163375.1 Prostheceraeus crozeri | reverse complement strand
CGTCCACATGCAATTTCTTATCTAACACAAGGCAGCTCAATTAATCAAAATATAATTAATTTATTCCTTTTAGATATCGATTTCTTCTCTGATTTAGAAATCGTTGTTGAACCAGAAGAAAATGTCCAAATCGTCTCAAATTTTACCACATTGTTTCTTCAGACCTTGGGTATGTTTCAAACGCCAGACTACATCATATTTTGTCCTTAAGCAAAATCATTTCTAAAATGTTGCAATTTCTTAGTTTTTTTGTCAATTTTGGGACTTTTTGACCTCAGTGTGGGACCTGAAGACCTTCTTCAAATCGTCTCAAATTTAAATATGTTGTATCAACATAAAATAACCCGAACAGAATACATTGTAAGACCCAAGCTACGTTTGAATTGTAGAATAATTACAAAAAATCGAAAAAATCAGATTTTAGGCTAAACTAAATCATTTCAAGCTCAGTAGTGTGGACCCGGTTCTAAACATCACCCAAGAATCAATAAAATTTGATGTCGCATCTAAAAAGTAGCCCGATCCACGTAGCATTGAGACCCTGAGTCATCACTCCAAAATTCGAAAAAAAGTTTTTCTCGACTCCACCACTACTTAATCAGTCAACCACATCAGAATGATAGAAATCTATAAATTACTACGAGAGATTTTCCCCCAAAGAAGTATGTTATTGAATATCTAAATTGAATAATGTGATAACATGCAGAGACATGTAGTGCTTCCTAGAACATTCTCACCTTGAACACCAATGCTATGGGCATAGACCGACCATGTTAAACAATGTATCACGAAGACAGAATGATCATTTTATCTCACACATCTATTTTGTCAACATCTACTTCCTCAGCAGAAACATAGATCAATGAAAAGTCATTCACCATGTTTGGACAAGGAGTTGATCTCCGTTGGGTAGTGCAACCACCGAAGATATATGCTGACGAAACATGCGCACATACGGCATGATATGAGCAGAGAAACTGGTAGAATGGTGGACAAGTAGAAACTGCAACGAAAGAATCCGTCATGCTACTCACTTAAATGTAAAGAAACGAAAACAGATGAAAAACTCAAAGAAGGGACACTGAATGGAATATGTTAGTGATTTGTCGATACAACAAACAAAAATACAACAGTCAACACTGCTGATAGATAACGTATGCACAGGTCACCTTATGTATGGTATTATTTTCACAGTCAATAGACAGACAACTGCATAGAAATCGAGCATAATCCAGTGACCTGGTCATGTGTTACACCAGACTAGATAAAAACCACTCTGACTCACTAAGCATAGTGCATAGAACCAATAGGACAAACGACGACCGAAAAAGCCTCTAATGTGACTGAACTGAATAGACCTAGTGACGCATCTGCTACATTGGCGCTACGTAGATACAATCAAGATAGAAGAGCCGATGAGAAGCGCAGTGTGGAGGGACATAGTTCCGAAGAGACACTCTAGTCAGTTGGTAATCTTGCAAATTTTAACATAGAAATTTACAGGAAAGAAATGTTGATATATACTTAAGACAAAAGTTCTGATTTGTACACTTTACATTCCATCCTTCGTCACTGAATGATAACACTCATTTGAAAGATCATGATCTATAGATGATTTCTATAGTAACAGTTCGAACAAAATATCCAATTTCTGTGTAACATTTATGACTAAAAATCTCACTTAGGAACTCGAAAAAAATGGAGTCAACACTCTAAATGTCACAATTTAACGAAAGCATTGGAAATACATAGAGATTGTGTTATCACTCTCTTTATCTGATAAAGCAATGATCTGATCAGCGCAGAACGCGAATGATTGTGGCAGTAGGTTAGAGGAGTACTCTATGCTATGTGAAAGTTTATGTACTAAAAATTACGACTACGATTCCTCCCATGCAACAACTTCACGAGCTGGACTCCCAACTAATAAGTCTATAAGTCAAATTGTATTTATAAAAATAGAATAGCCTCAATTTCAAAAATTGACAAAGACATGGTTTTTAAACGTTCGTATCATTTGAATGAAAATATCAATTTGATCTTATCATTCAGAACCAAATCGATAAAATTTTGTGTTTTATACAGGAAACACTACAAGTCACTCAGACTAGAATCGCAGCCATTATATTTTTGGAAGCAGACATCAAAAATCGGCTAGCAAAAGTAATGTCAAATCCTCAGCAAGTATCAACATGTTAAATTAGACCGTCAGCTTCCCTCGATATTATGAGACAATTCAAGGAATAGGGGATTCCGATAAAAGCCCACATTATCATCATAACGAATGCCTTTCATTTCTACACGAAGTATGTTCAGTTGTAGTAACAAACCCTCTAGCGTATGCTCAACTATTAAACTTGCTGAATTTATGCATAATCTCTAAATCGAGATCGACCATTGAGTTAGTAGAGTCATAGTTTCACTCCTCTTCTGACTTTGTCCAAAACCAAGACAGATTCGAAGTTAACAATATTTGAAAGATTAAAAAGCGATATCACAAATCAGTCTTGGCCACTCAATTATGACTGTCAGCAGGTCTAAACATAGAACCATTTAGAAAGATTATGAATGACTGTAAAAGAACCACATCGCTTATTAACAATCACTCATCATGATTTGGAAGTACGTAAATTAGCTTTACTATCTTTTCACATTCAAGAAACACATGACATTACCAGCTATTTAGCACAATAATCAATCTCTGTCAGTCCTCAAGAAACACACCAATAGTCAGATAACGCGTGACCGGTACACACAGAATTCAGACATCGGCATAGTGTGTAAGGCCCATTCACCATTCACAAAATCCGCAGGACAGACCAAGTATAGGAGCGGCAGTCACTACAAGTCCCAAGAATCGAATATTGCGTACCCCATTACGGTCTCATTATCATCACGCACATGCGCCTCCAAATGTCAAACAATGTCATAGTGCAGGAAGAATATGTCAACCTTGTGTAGCAGCTTCATCTGCAAGTGTTTTATTCTTGCCCAAGTACTCGAATAGAAATATGAAAAAGATTGATGATCTAAAGCTCTGTGGAATAATTCATCAGATACTAACGACTTTACACATTTGTCAAGAGAACATTTGCCTGCGACACTGCACATGGACTGATTTAATGTATAAGAATGTTCTTGTTTTAAAATTAGATTTATAATTCATTATTCGGAGAAAACCTGCATTGTCAGACAAAGATGATATTAGCTTATAATGTTTTACACAAGAGGTGCCAGGGTGTTAATAGTTACATTAGGCCATAAATAAATAAATTATACGCAAAAAAACCATCTTAATACCAAACACCATACACGAAAGTATCCATAATATTAAAAAAAAAATTATTAATAATTTACAACAAGACAGGAATGTCTAGCTTAACCTAGACTTCAGCATGCGTAAACTTTCCCAATCTTACCAATCTCCAACATTTTCTTACAAAGACTATCATAGCGAGAGACTAGATCAAAACAAATCATATTATCAAACATATCAGTGATGACCACAACTTATTTCATTAGTCGCGACCTGCTATGATCCCAAATCCACACTGCGCTCTCCATCGCTTCTATCTGAGCTATACTGCGTAGGCCGCCAATGTAACCTATTAAAGCACGCACAGGTTATTACAGTAGCGTCACAATAGAGGCTTTTCGGTCGTCGTACTTCCTATTAGTCAGATGCACTATTATAGTAAGCAGAGTAATACTATAGCATTTGTGCAAAGGGCGGGATAACACAGACATGTCAATGAATACAGATTTCTTGAGCAAAGTTGTCATCATTGACTGTAGAAATAGTACCACATAAGGTGACCTGTGCAACGTTACAGCAAGGGCGAGAGTTGACTGTTGATTTCTTATGTTGATTGACCACATCACTACATTATCATCGTGTCCCTTCTTGAGAATCACTGTATTCGTTCTTTACTATAAAGGTAAGCCAGCGGTTCTTATTCTAATCGCTTGCAGTTACTTACTTCCACCTAAATCCTAACGTAGTGTCAACACTCATACTAGCACGCTATGAGCAAGTACGCGTACAGCATCATCTTACGAGTATGGATGCACACCAATGCAGAGACACCTATCATAACCCTAAGAGTGATGCGTATCTCATGATACACATCTGTGAGAAAGTAGATGAGTTTGAATAGCATGTGGAGATAAAAGGCATCTGTCTTCGAATACAAGGATTCTAACTGGTCTGGTTCATAGCCAATTAAGGCATTGAGTTTCAAGGTGAGAAAAATGTTCAGTAAATAGCTACTTTGTCTCGCATTATATACACAATTATTCAATAGATAATTCAAAAACATAAACTTTTTGGGGTAAAATCAGTAGAATATTATAGATTTTCTATCAATCTGATGTGGTCTGAGTCACGCATAATTTCGGAACTTAAAATATTAGTTATCTAAGTTATTAAATGCGGGATAGATTTCGCCAGTGTCCGAGGTGGGTGCACGTATGTACGTGCTATATCGTGCATGCAATCGACACTCACACCAACTCCGCTCCATTTCCCACTTATGTCCCAATGCGTATAAATTCCTTTTTTCATCAAACCTGTCCTTGACTTTCATGTTTAAACCCCAACTTTCAAAACATCCAGCGCTCACCTCAAAGCACTACCATCATAACGCTCCTCAAGACATGGCCATTTACATCTCATCTCTAACGAACTATGTGGCACTTTACTAAACTATCAACACCATCATTCAATACCAAGCAAGCGCATCAGCACTTTCATGCTTCACCTTAGTCCATAATCTTGACATACACACATGCCCTCACCAATACGCCTCATTCTACAGTTCGGTCTCAGACGGACAGGAACTTATTATGACGCAAGAAAAAAATGGTTCTAAATAAAAAACAATAAAAAAAAAAAAAAAAAAAAAAAAAAAAAAAAATAAATAAAAAAAAAAAAAATATAAATAAGCACGACTTAATCTTTTATCTATAAATTAAATAATAAAAATGCCATTTCCACATTCTTTTAACTATATACGTTTCTCATAACTCCGGAATATATTCGCACAATTGTAACTACCATCTGCGTAAACGGCCTCGTTGAAAATGGAAAATGATCTGGCGCGTAGACCACTAGTCTATTCATCTAATGTTATATAAATGCTTACAAACCGTCAGATTTCATAGAGTCTGAGTGAGCAAATACATGCTCTAGTCAGCCATCTCTATGAGCGCGGACGTGATATTCCAGTTGATATTGAATCACGATGCGTAAACTCAATTTCTCGAACCCTCAGCGCTAGAGATTATCAACATCTACGTAATCACCCCGAAAGAAATGCAGGTTAGCATTTATAAACCAGCGATCAAAAGCTTACACACACATCTTTGCGTAGGAATGATTAGTACAATTGTCACACTATGCACTTGTCTATGTTCGAGAATGGGATTAAATAAAGAAATCAAGGATCAATTTCGTGAATAAGAAATGCTGGGATAGGGAGAGTGATCGTAGTTTAGCAATGAAGGAAAGTAGGTGAATGCCAGCTGCTATGGGTCATTGTTCTAAAACATGTATGATTCTTAGATTGTGAAGAATCCTTAGTTCATTACAATATAGTAAAAAAATGATTGTACAGATCAACCACAATTAACTTTACTTAGATTTGACTGAAACATGTAAAAGTTTAGACTGTGATGTTACGACAAAACCTTAGAAACCGAAGTTTTAATCTCAGTATTCACTTGACGCGTAGGACACGAAGAGCAGATATTTACTTCATCAGAACGCCGCGTACATACGCGTCTGCCGCTATAGATCAAACATTCACGTGATCTAGATGCTGCCAAAATCAATAGGGGAATGATTATGAGATACGCGCGGAGGCGAGCGTGGTTATACTAATTACGCGTCGTCTATCAGACATTGTCCACTTGCCTAAGCTAGAAAGGTGACTAACGATTTGATAATGGAAGAAGTAAACCGCCGACATATGAATTTATATCTGCTGACATAAAAAGTGTCAAGAAGGAAGAAGAAGAGCTACATAACTACATCTAGACCAATACTGAATGTATACATAAGGGAGCTGACGCGGAGAATTCAGGCACGCCAATCTATCGAGACATACTTGAATCTCCAAGATGTGATTCGTCATCACCACGTATTTTCCGAATGTCATCGCAGACCAGCTTCCTGGACTTAGTCAGCGAACATATGAGTTCCTTCATCTCACCATGCACCTACCCACCGATATCCTATGCGAGTTCCTGAGCGTTAGGCGACTAACTCTAACGAATCATGGCGACTCGGCCTAAGCAGTCAGCAAAAGACGTTGCACTAGAAAACCTACAGGATGGGCAAAGCAACAGTAGACTAAAGTGTTGTACGAAACATATGCAACAGCAATTTGTCGAGCTGAAAGATTTCGTTACGATTCCTGACACCCGAGAAGATGGACGGAGAATGCCCGACGAATTGAGAACTCATTTTATTGGAATTTCCCGTTTTCTCTGTGCTTGGTGCGAGATAAGACAGCAAAGACACGTCGTCATATAACGCGCGAGGCCAATTCAGGCATGTGACTTCAAACAACTATAAACACACCCATTCCATTGTACCTGATTGCTGCGTAGTAAATGCCACGACTATTGCGACTTTAGACTATATTTCATTGGGATCTCATACGACCGAGGCGGATGCGGCATATTTCGCACAGCAGTCAAGAAGACTTAGACTTATGGAAACTCCTTCGCTGAACCACTAACAACAACGAAGATCTATGGAATCCCTCACTCATACCACATCCAATGCCTCCGCATAAAAACCAACATCAAGATACTACGCTTAACGTTTTTCGTCGTGATGAAGATGCTTCCATTGAAGGATAATCTCAGAAGCCCGTATCCAGGTGAGTTATTCAAAATTATTGTTATTCTGTGACATTGACTTTGTATCAGATAGCGTGTTAGATCTTTCAAACATGACAAAAATTGGGTTGCAAAAAATGTTTTTTTTGTCCAACATATTCAACACAGTGACTTTTACATAACTTTTAATAAATGTATATTGTGTGCTTTATGTTAAAAATATACTATTATGTTTTTGATATTTTGATGAGAGATAGCGGATAAGTACTTTAAGGTGAATGAATAACTAGTACTTCTCAGCTAGAATACTTAATTAAAAGAAGGAAAAAGTTCAATATATGCTGAATTTTCTATTATTTTCAGTTCAATTCAAAGCTCAACCATCAACTCAGCACTCAAAGCTAAAATCAAAGGAAAATGCGAAAGAAATTAAGGAGTACAATTATAATAAAATATATGATGAGAAAATATTACTACGCTAGAGACATTTTACATTATATATTACTTAGTAGTGGCATACAGTGACAAGTATGAATATGTTTGCATTTGTCCATAGACCTACATGATTTAAATATCAATGACTCTAAGTTTTAGTAATTATTGCAATCGATTGTCCTATTGTTTCAGGAACTAGTCTCACGCATCACAGGGCTCGAGTATTCGACTAACGACTAGAGAACAGTAGGGCACACGAAGATAATAGCGATGAATGACTTCGAATCCTTCACGAAGCCAAGAGTGCAGCCTCCTGTCTCGCCCCAATGACTGCTTATTAAAACCAGGAAATATGTGGATCAACATTATCAAGCTGAACAGCAAGTAGCAACTGAGCCCAACTATCAACTGAAGCGCACTCGACGGACGTGGAGTACAAGCTTCCTCGGAGACATAGTATCATACGACCTCCAAGATTCTCAAATCAGAAGATGGGCGCGATACGATCGTGAAGTGACAGTAATCATTCTACCTATGTCAGCGACTTGGAGCTCCAACAAACATACATTAGGTCAGACCAGATGAACTCGTGCTCCAATTCCGTGATTATTTATGTCATCCAAAGAGGAAGTGTTACCATGGCAGTAGAGGTCGCAATGAGTTAACTCAAGAGCAAACAGGCATCACCATAGTACAGCATCCTGGATAAAATACTTTTTCATGAAAAAATAGCTTTTGACCAAAGTTGTTCACATAACAATTGAAATCATATCATAACAATTTTGCGCTATTAACTTGGGCTCAGTATTTCGTGTAATAAGCAGACTGATGAACATTATCAAATAACTTACTCAATACAATCATCAATATACACAAGATAACAAAGCTCAACTTGATATTACTCTAGTAGATTATAGCTTGAGACTTTAATTTGCGCCAATAAACTTACAGGTTGTAGAAATATATTTTCACATTATTTCAACTTATATATGTGCATCATATCAATGTCTTTAACGATAATAGTATTTTACATCTCAAGTGTAGTCGGTCATAAATATTAGTACCAATATATTGAAATACATTTCTTCGAATAAATTTATCGTCTAATGATAACATCCTCATAGTAAGTATATAATGATCTGCCCTATGTTACTTATTCTTTCACGCAATATGTATTTTTACTCCTCATTTATTAATATTTTGAATGATCATATTATAACAGTCACTATTTTTTTAATTTTGTGATTAGTGTTGTAGAATTTATCACTATTACCATCATTATGTTTTTTGTATTCTAAATTTTGCATATAAATTCTGACTATCTAATTCTATGTTTCGAAGTATATTTCTTAGTACAGGTTATCATGAAATATCTTTAACCAGTTCGAATGATGAAGTTCAGAAAGCTCAGAGACTCGAAGAACTTCCACCTCATTCTCTTCTGAGTTGGAGCGCCACATTTTGCATCCATCGACTTCCTCTTTCGTGCATACTGGTCTCTCAAATACTTCCATTTATCTTTACAATCTTTGACACTCCTTCCCACTGATTCGGCGATAGTTATCCAAGATGGGGCTGCCATCTCTTGATCCTTGTGATCTCTGCTCCCCGTATTGTATAAATGCTCATATTTCTTCACTTCCTCTATCAATTTATCCTCAAAATCGGCATCTCTCTCAACTTCCTGCATGTTTGCTTGGCCTTGCGTAGCGCGTAAAAGTAAGATGCGAGTCAACTGCCGAAATCTACGCGCGTAGATTCTCTTCATGTCCAAATGACCGGGTGAATCACTCTTCATGTGATGACGTCAGAGTATTTTCCTCTCGTGGCGCGGGGAAGCCGGCGCGTATGCTACGCGCGTAATTTTTTTTATATTTTGATCAATGCATAGTGCCCAGCATTTTACGGTATATTTTGTCGTGCGATAGCTCGTTTGAAAGCTAAGAGTGAGACAAATTCAGTGAAACAATCGGCTTGTTCCTATCTGTCTTCGTTCAAAAGTTAGAGCGGTTACAAGATTTTAGGTCGGAGCTCGCTTACCTGAAAAAATCCTAAGTGTCAGAGTGACTTTGTATGGGTAAAAAATTTGAAAATTTTCCAAAGTGTGGAATTTCGACCTGGGACCGTCACCAAAACATTTTTCATCAAATTTCGCTGACCCCCCCCCCCTCTGGACAGCTTGCTTCGATTTTGGCTTCTAGTGGACGGATTTTGTCGTGCGATAGCTCGTTTGAAAGCTAAGAGTGAGACAAATTCAGTGAAACAATCGGCTTGTTCCTATCTGTCTTCGTTCAAAAGTTAGAGCGGTTACAAGATTTTAGGTCGGAGCTCGCTTACCTGAAAAAATCCTAAGTGTCAGAGTGACTTTGTATGGGTAAAAATTTGAAAATTTTCCAAAGTGTGGAATTTCGACCTGGGACCGTCACCAAAACATTTTTCATCAAATTTCGCTGACCCCCCCCCCCCAACGACTCAACTGACCAAATTGGTCGAAAAGACCAAAGTTGTTCAGAATCATGTGAAACAAACTTCTATCAAGGTTTCAGGTTGAAATTCGTCCAAAAAATTTTTTCGAAAATTTTCACTACGGTGGTCTCGACACTTAGGATTTTTTCGTGAAAAAAAAAAAATTTTTCAAAATGTTGGAATTGAGCTCCGAGACCCATCCCATCGTGTTTGTCGTCAAAAGTTGGGTCGGTGAAGTTTCGGTGAAAAAACCGCCCCCCCCCCCCCAACGACTCAACTGACCAAATTGGTCGAAAAGACCAAAGTTGTTCAGAATCATGTGAAACAAACTTCTATCAAGGTTTCAGGTTGAAATTCGTCCAAAAAATTTTTTCGAAAATTTTCACTACGGTGGTCTCGACACTTAGGATTTTTTCGTGAAAAAAAAAAAAATTTTCAAAATGTTGGAATTGAGCTCCGAGACCCATCCCATCGTGTTTGTCGTCAAAAGTTGGGTCGGTGAAGTTTCGGTGAAAACCCCCCCCCCCCCCAACGACTCAACTGACCAAATTGGTCGAAAAGACCAAAGTTGTTCAGAATCATGTGAAACAAACTTCTATCAAGGTTTCAGGTTGAAATTCGTCCAAAAAATTTTTTCGAAAATTTTCACTACAGTGGTCTCGACACTTAGGATTTTTTCAAGTCCAAATGTGAAATGTCGCGTTTTTTTTTTTTTTTTTTTTTTTTTTTTGACAACTTGGACGATGAATTGTGGAGGATTGGAAGTGAATGAAGAGCTCGGGTTTCTTTTAGCGGCAAGACCGCACTTTGTTCTCTAGGATCTCCTCTTTTCAGATGCGTGACAGGCTCCGTTTCCAAATGAGAGCCTGTTAAAAATCGAGTTTTTGTGCATTTTCCAAGATTTTGGAACTTTTTGAAAAAAACGACAGAGTTTTTTCATCTCGGCTTCTGGTCATCGTAGAGGGTCGAGGGATGTCTTAAATGAAAGGGGAGAGCGAGAAAACGTGACACTCAAAATTTGGAGTCAATCGGAGCACTAGAACCGGAGATAGACGGGTTTAAAGTTTTTGGAGGATGGGTGTTACGTCATCAGCTGATCGCCACACACTATATAAGCTGGGAACCGAGAGAGACTTGTCATTAAGACGAGAGCGATTGTCAGAGGTAGGTCGTCTCTCTGAGCTCCGATGATAGCTTCGGACATTCCAAATCCCCGGTTTCTGTAAGAAACCGACTTAGAAAATTTCATTGCTGAACTCAGCTAAGGCGTCAGACTTAGAGGTTCGCCAGGAGATGGCCTTCGTCTCCAGGCCATAAAAGACTCCAAAACTTTAAAGGCTTGTAACTTTGCTTCTACAAGTCCGTTTGACTTGATTCAAAAAAGGTTCGGTTGCTATTGACCTGCTCTAAGTGTTAGACTACTTATAAAATGTTGTAAGTAGTGCTAAAAAGTTGAAAAATTTAAATTCACTAGTTTTGGAGGTTTTCTGGGGTTTTCGACCCTGCTGAAGTCAACTAGATGATTTTTAATGATGTCTGAGCCAGTCTTCTCATGGTATAAGCAGCTTTTCACTGAAAGCGAGCAAGACACGGAGAGTTTTGCTGTAATATTCCACTGACAGGGTGTTCCTTCGGGACGGCGGACGATGCCGTAGTGATAAGTGTGGCAAGGGAGTGTGTCATAGTTTAGACCGTAACCGCTGGGACAACTCATGTCTCATGTTGGGCATTTGACACAGTTCTCAACGTAGCACTTTGAACGCCAATCGGTTGAGTCTTAGCTATCTTGTCATGGGTGGCCTCTAAACATCTCCATTGCAAAACGCTGGTGAATCAAGCTCTCTACGGCTTGCTATCAAGCTGATCAAAGTCTGTCAACCTCTTACCAACTCCACCGGTTTTCATGTCTGGCGATCAAGTCATGGACGGTGCACGATTTTCGGTGTGATACTTCCTGTGGGTGATTTCGAGACAGCGGTGAAGTCCGTAGCTGCACGGGACGTGGGCAATGGTAATCCTTGTGAAACCTCTCTGCGTCATGTTTGCAATGTTTCGTCTCCGTGATAGAGACAAGCAGAACTGATGAATGGAATGAAGGGAGGACATTCATGCGCCACACGCAACACATCACAGACTTCTCTCCTTGCTAGTGAACAAGCTCTTGTCAGTGTCGTACAAAGGTTTTACTGCAACACAAGTTGATGTATAGTTAGAAAAGTTTGATCATGATGTTTTATGAAACACACATGTCATAAAAGCGTTAGTGTAGTCAACTAGTTTTTACTACAACTCATGTTTGTGAAAATGGCATCAGCGTGCCATGTTGCACCTGAATGTCATTCATGCTATGTCTCCGAAGTGAAAGGAAGAAAGATGACAGAAGCAGTAAAGTTTACGAATGAATTTTGTTCACTGCGTTTTCATCGACAAAGTCTTCGTGGTGTGATTAGGGACTACATCATCTCCTTTCATCACGAAAAGGCAGACTTAGAATTTGCTATCGCTAAAGGTTACTTCGTTTTCCAACAGCTCATGGACAGTTTGATGAATAAAGATGTGAAAGGACGATTAGTTGCAGAGATTGAATTTGAGAAAGTGACTGATGAACATGCAGGTGAACGTGTAGTGTTTCATTTTGCATCCTATTCTGCAGAGACGATACATGATCCCAAAGATTTCTATCAGCGACACATGGCAAAAATTGCATCTCGACTAGATTCATTTCATGAGCATGGATCCAACTTGCTCTTATGTCGCATAAAACACATTCATATTCAACTCAATGTGTTAAACTAGATTCGACTACAAGATTTGGGAAAAGCATTCATGAGTCAGACGTCCGCGTGCCTCTTTTTCCCTGCCGCAACGAAGTCAGGGGAGAAACGGAGGTCTCTGATTGGCTCACATAGTGTCAAATGTGGATTCGCAGGAGTTTATAAAAGCAGACGTCTCCCCATTTTCTCTTCATTTCATTCTCTTGACTTGGAAAGCGTGTGTGACTTGCTGAAGCCATTCTCCCCTCTCAACTTTGTCTGATCAATCCTGTTTGCAAATTTACAAGTGAGTGTCATGACTGTCTGGCCTAAACCTTACCAGCATTTTAGAAGAGAGACGCAGGAGAGTGTGTGGCCGATGATTGTACAAGCTTATTTTGTTGAACCATTGCCACCATCGCCACCTCCACCACCTAGACGCTTTACGTTTAAGTCTTTTAGGGAATTGAAACTCAATTCGGGTCCTAAGCCCAAGACATTTAATTTACTGGACGATGACGAAGACTTAGACTTTGGTGATAAGCTTTAAATCCTGTGAACGCTCCAAAAGGTCCTCTTAAGGGCCACCTCATATGTCACTGCTAAGCTAAGGATTTTCTTTTCTCTGATGATCATGAATGTACTTAGTGGTATTCTTTCGTTACAGACTGCAATGACCATGAATCCTACTCCAACTGCTGCATCACTGAATCCTCATCATCTCGAGCTGTGGAATCCGAAAATTGAAAAGGTAATTCACGGCTATCCTACCTACAAACAACAAGTGCGCTACAACGGTGTTCGACTCTATCTTCAAACGCCGGCGGTATACTTACCAAAAGTGGATACGCAAGTAAATCGTTGCGGTCAAAACCTGAGTATCCCTATTGATAATTGGTTGCGTCAGCAGCTTGACATTTTAGAAGACTTTGTGAGGCAAAAGGCTCTTATTCCTACTGAACTATTACAGTTGTGGCCAGAAAAGAAAACTTCTTATTATAAACCATTGTATCGCGGCACTCGCTGCTATATTTTACAAAGCAAGTATTGTAAAGTCACTTCAGGCGTGACAGTTGAACAATCAGTTGAAACAGAATTGTCATCGTTAGGTGCAGGCTTTTATTCATTTCATATTGAGGTGCCTGCTGTTTATGTGGGACCTCATCAATCTGACGGGAATTTGATTTCTCTCAATTTGCGCATTGCTCAAATTCATCATCAACCTGAGTTAACAGGACTTGATCACATTGAGAAAGTCATTGATTCTTGTGTCAAAGAGTGTCAAGAACCTGTCACTAAACCTAAACGTCGTCGCACATCAAAGAAAGATGGTGCTACCACCAAAGAGAAATCTTAAGTATTGTAATCAGTTAGTATGTAGTGAATGTGGAAAACGCGGTCTTGCGCGTTATGTTCAAATAAAACATTGTCATCATGTTGTATGTATCTTTTGTTATGTAAAGGACAGACATCCTTGTAAAGTTCCTGCTCAATGTATTATTTTGTAATGAAGTCTTTTTGATTTTGTAGGTTGTCATCTTCATAGACAGTGAGGGAACACCCATGCAGGAATTGAGTGCTATTGCAATGAGAGAAAGTGATCAAACTGTTGTTAGTGTATATCATAGATTTGCCTACTGTCCTCCACACAAAGACGAATGGTCACGACGTCATGTGCATGGACTTGATCCTTCTATTTTGATTCATATTGGATTTGTAAATGAAACGTATTTGATAAGTGATTTCAAACGGTGGCTGTCAGGTTTTCATATTGTTAAAATATTAGGAAATGATTCTGAACGAGAAGCAACAACACTTCAGTTGCACATTGATAATTTATATTTACCATGTTGGGTAGATCGTGTAAGACAAGACTATCATATGCATTGTGATCAAAAGAAGTTTAGAGATGAAATGATTTTTGACATGGCAATATGTTTCGGTGAGAGACATCACCTTTACAGACCACCATCCCATTGTAATACTAGAAACAAAGCTACCTACATTGCAAAACTCTCTTCACGCTGGCATTGTAGTCTCTATGACGTTTATGAACTGTATCTATATTATTGTCAACAGCATGGGTCTATGTAAAACATGTTTTTACTCCTTGTGAATGAATGATGATCATTTTATGAAGTGTATTCTGTACTTGTAAATTTTGTCTGGTGTTGAATAAACTTACAGTGGAACATGATTGTTATTTCTGTTTTATTCATAGTGGAAGTCATTGAAGCAATGTGAAATCTATAGTTACATCGTTTATGATGGCGCATCGTACCTTAAGTAACCACATGTGTCATTTGACACTTGATCAACAAGGATTCGATGGATTTTTACAAGATTGGAAACTTACATTTAAAATGAAGATGAATGATATGAAAGTAGTGCTCACTGAAAGCCTTCCTCTCTTCAAAAGATTGATGGAGAGTTTACAACCTCAAGATGTAAAGGGTAGACTCGTTGCTTATATAGAGTTGAAAGATTTACAAAAACCACTTCGTTTTGGATCTTATTGCACAGAATGGATTACTCTTAGTGATCAATTTTATGGTCGTCATATGGAGAAAATTATGGAGAGAATAGCAGAGACGTTGGAAGGAAATGCATACGTTGTTAAACATATCATGATTCAACTGAGTGTGTTTACATCCACGACTTTGTTTGATGCGCGACACATTGTGTAGATGCAATAAAGATTTCTTTTCACTGAGTATTTTGCAATGGTGTATAGAGCAACATGAATCATTGCGCTTTGTGTATTACTATCGGGCTCTTTGTTAGACAAATGAATGCGTCTTTGTTCGAGAAAGGGGGCGTGTCACTCAAGTCTTTGTGAGGACTAGAACGACTTTGTAAGAGGGAAGGTTTCCACCCACGCAGTCAAAAGTTCACGTGCGATAACTCTTTGTCACATAACAAAGACAGGGAAAACGAGAAAAGGGAAACGCATGTGATTGGAGCTAGGTCTGCTTATAAAACGGACGACTGAGCGCATGGCAATCATTTCCGTCCTTGCGCTAACCATGCAGTTGCTCGAAGCCATCAACGCCTCTGCTCTCGCACTGGGTACACTGAACTCCCTTACCTTACCATCGGATAAAAATGCTTTCAATCAAAAGATAACTCATCATGGAGAAGCCGTAACCATAAAAACTCCAAGTCAACGGATAGATTATCTTAAGATTATGTCAACAAAGCATGGAGTGGCCGTGTGTGTGCCATTAGACTATTGGACACGGTTACAATTCAATACTCTTGAAACATTCCTGAAAGAAAATCTCACCATTCCCAAAGAAATTGTTCGACACAATGGGAAGCGGCCACAAGTTCCCATCATGGAAAGACGATACATGTATGTGCATATGGACAGACACTGTCTCATCATCCATGAAAAGGAGGGCAGCGAATTCGACTTACTCAATTGCAAACCACTCCCCATTTTGGGAAAAGGATTCTACTCCTTCGAAATTAAAATTCAAACCATCTACATGGGTCCGCGCAGGGACGGAAGGTTGTTTACGTTGAATCCCTATCTTGTCTCCATCACCTTTAAAAATGATGTCCATGTTGATGATGATGATCAACTACAGTAACACTCTTCACACACTGAGAACGCACCATCGGTCTTTATGAGACCAAGGCCTAACGGCCACCGTATCAAGAAAGAAAATGTACACTCACCATGCCACACATGAACATGACTCTCTCTCTTCTTCTTTCTTAGGCATACCCTTCTTCACTCAAGTTTTAATCATGTGGAAATTATCAGCATGTCTCCATGTATCATGGAAAAGTCAGTGTGTTACATTTCATGATACGAAACGTCAACTTCAGATAACTCTAGAACGCTTTCATCTACGAAGGTTGCATCGCGCTATCCTATCCCACTCTTGCCGTGTCATTAACGTAGGAGACGGCATTGTATTTATTCGCATTCAAGAGATGATTCTACATAATGATCACTGCTACATTGTGATTCCAAAACCCTCATGGGAAAAGTATAAAAGGGAAGTTCACTCCACCCTCATGTCATTTGTGAGTCATGCTCCCCATCCGCATCATCAACGCCATGCGCGAAATGAATCTCAGAAGAGACATCGATTTAGAACAGTTGCATATCCATCTTCCCGATTCAGTCTATCATCGCGGTCGTCCGCAAATGTTGGTCATTCGCATGAGCAACGGTCGAAATCTTCAAATCTTTCGCTGCGGCAAAATCCAAGTCCTAGGAAACCTTTCTCATTTCGTGATGCAGTCCATGTGTTACGAAGTCGTCAAGAAAATGCGAACACTCATGCCTCATCTTCGCCTGAGTCCCCTGACATTGAAGAATATAGTAGTGTCTGTTCAATTGAAGATGTTAGTGAATCTAGCCAACATTAAAACCAGTAATCATTGTATATTTTATGAAACTGAACTCTTTCCTGCTGCTCTGATTCGGAAGTGGCATCCTGTACATATTGCAGTGTTTCACAACGGACATTGTATCATGACTGGTTTACGTGATATCAGTAAAGTAGCTGACATTGTTAAATCTTTAATGCGTTATCTGTATGAGTCACAGTTAATAGAATCGTGTTAATCACATGATGCGTTTTGAATGAGTCACCACAATGAACTATCGTCCACACACGTGTCGGTGAAAAGATCATCAACAAGGTTCTTCGCTTTATGATGAGTCAGTGCTATTTATAGACATGAAATGATGTCCACACACTCGTCGGTGAAAAGGTTGAACAAGACTGATTAGATTCGTATGACTGGTGCCTTACTCCTTCATGAGTCAGAGCTATTTATAGACATGAGTCAACAAAGTGGTTGATGTTTCCTAAGCCGAAGAAATTGCCATGATGTTACATGCGTTGATGAGGATGTTAACTTACAAACTCTAACATGGTTATGACTTTATTTTATACTTTACCTATCTTGCAAATAGTGAAATACTTATGACTTCATTTTATATTTCACCTATCTTACAAACTGTACAAACAGTGAAATGATTTTGACATTAATTCAAACTTTACAATCATCAACTTTATTTCTAACTTTACAAACGTCAACTTTATTTCTAACTTTACAAACAGCGAAGTGATTCTAACTTCATTTATATTTCACCTATCTTACAAACAGTGATATGGTTATAACTTAATTTCTAACTTTACAATCATCAACTTTATTTCTAACCCTACCCATCTTACAAAATGATTAAAACTTTTACTTCTATCTATTGAGTGAGAATCCCATCTTTATGTCAAAAGGAAAACAACACAGTATGTACATGATATGTTATTCATCATCACAACCGATTTTCATAGCACCACACATAGTTAATACTGATGGTAGCAGAAAACAAAGTTTTTATATCTCACATCACCGGAGAAAACGAAGTCACTGATATGCAGGGAGAAAACAAAGTCACTCATGTGCAGGGAGAAAACAACGTCAGGAAAACCAGTTGATATGTAAGTCATGAGATGAAGTGATCAGGAGTTGGACGCATGTTCCAAGGCACTCACTCACAACGCCCCATAGAAAACGCCATGGAGTAAAAAGCAAAACATCAACCACAACAGAGAGGAAGCATTCATCATCAGACATCGCCGGACGGAGGAGGAGAAAGTTTCTGTCTCTTGGGTGGAGGTAGATGAGTGTCTGGATGGCCGTACGGTAATGAGTGGTTAGGACTCATCCAGCATCGCTTGTCTTCCCAAGCTGAGAGACCTCGTTTCCTAAACGTCGTTGTTCTGACTTGATGCGTCTGAGATTTTAAAATGGTCATTTCTACTTTTTTGATTTTAAGTGAATCTAAGGCATCTTGATAGTCCCTATGTGTCATTTTTCTAACGATTGACTTCGAGATACCTTTCGCCCGTTTTATAGAAAGCTCTGAGGATTTTAGCTTCATGGAGTACATCTTGGGGCGAAGCAAGATCATCTCCTCTATCTGTTTGCCGGCACACTCATCCTTGAAGCAGCCAAGCTTCGCTTTATTTGAGGTAGAGTAAAGCGGATGGTCAGTGGGATAGTTGGAACTATCAAACTTGGGTGCTAAATATTTTAAAATGTCTTCCTGCTTGACTTGGCTCGTAGTTGTCAAAGCTAGGAAGAAGCTGTCTGTATCACCTCCTACTAATTCCACACGTTGGAGAAGTGGACATGTCTTAAAAGTGTGGTAAAATAACTTGTACATTTCTAACTTGGAGTGATCCAAGACAGCTTGACCGACATAAATGGGCTTACAAAGTTCTACTTTAGATTTTAACATTTTAAAACCAGTGATGTCTTCGGAAATGACATCATGGTGGCAAAACAACGGCGAGCGACATAACTTGATACTCGTTTCCGGATCAGTTACGATGCGATAGTCCATGCGCTTTCTTACATCCTCCATGGTTTTACCAAAGAGGGCATTATTCTTAAATTTAAAGAAGTCCTTTTCGAAAGGATTCTTGGATTCAGCCCGTTTCTTGCTATTAAATTCTATATACGGTTTTAGAAAGGGCTTCTGCTTAAACTGGATAGCGCGATGGACTTTATCAAGTTGCATCCCCATACCTAGATAGAATTTGAGGATGGAATAGTGCACGATGTAATGCTGCTTGTTCAATTGGGTGAGCAACAACTTCCTAGTGGCTTTATACTTTAAGTCATTTTCCGCCTCATACTGCTTATTGTGTTCTTCCATAAAGGGAGAGAACATATCTGGACTGACTATGCCAGATTCGGGTGCGAGAGGAAAATCAACGGTCCTATTCTTAATGCAGTCTGGATAGATGAGGTCGACTTCAAATAAATAACCTATGTCGGCCTCATCTCCCAGTGCCATGATGTGTGCTGGATTGGAGAAGTATTCAATGTCATGGGGCTCTACCCATTGGAAGTCAGACTGTGGCAAAGGCTTGGAGAGTGCACTCCCATACAAATTATTTTGGTCTATGTACATTAAATGTGTGGTCGATCCTATGTCTTGGGTGTTGTTGACAACATGTTTGTTGACAAATGTTAAGCCACCCCTAATACCACGTTCAAATAACGTGTACATTTCTGCATCTTGCAGTAAATGAATGCTCTCTTTCGTCATCTTGAAGGCTGACTGATAGGACAGACCCGGCAGACTAACAAAATGGATGGGGTCTAAGGCGTCCTGTTCTAATGTGACTTTCCTAAAAGTCTCAAACACGTCAGCCAACAGATAGACGTCTAATTTTAAGTAGGCAAGCATGTAGTCACCGAAAGTGCGACATCCAAATTCTAACCATGCTTGCTCCGCATGCCCGTAATCATCCAGCGAACAGTCCTCACCCGTCAAATCATTTTTAAATTTATCGATGGACGGAAGGGATGTCTCCTTCAATGTATCCATTGAACTAAAATAACTATAAGGAAACACCCCTTTCCGTCGTATCAGACTGTCACTTATGTTGGGATAGTCTTTCTTTAAATGTTGAGTGAGGGGAAGTGTTTCTAAATTATTAGCCAATGCGGCTAAGGAAGAAGACATAAACTGGAAACTGTCTAGAAACTTTATGTCATAGAAGACAGGCTTCCCCTCCTTCGTCTTATCGACTTGGACTTTAGCAGTGATGCACATAAATTTTTCCTTACTTTGTGCAATCACTTTGGATGACCAGGATTTCATTTTACCGAATCCATGGCGAATGATGATGTGAGCATCATAACATTTAAAGTTATGAAAGATGACGGGGAGCGTTCGCCGTTTGAGCCTAAGTCTCATATTGCATTTACTGCATAAGGCAGACCTAAATTTACCACTGAGATGGCAATGGTCCCTCACTTTCTTATGATGCTGATCATCAAAGGATGAACAGCAGCGGGGACATTCCGTGGTCCTATCAAATTTGATTTTATCGGCTTCTGTGAAGCACATGGGTTTCCTAGTGAGCTCCGTTTCATAGCGCTGATGAAAACGGGCTTTCCTATCTAAAAAGTTGAGGAAGTTTTCAACACACTCCTCGCCTTGCCACACATGCATCTTATTTTGGTTCCTATAATATGGATGCCAGACTTCATAGCAGGCAATGGCTGCTGGCTCATGACTTAGGTCTTCTTGTTCTATATAACATTCAATGTCCGCATAGATGGTACATATGGGACTGAGCTCATTGCCGTTTTCTTCATACCTATAAAATTTATCTTTGGGCATGACTTCCATTTGAAGTTTACCCCGAGAGCACCACTCGTAATGCTCTTCAAAAAATGGTTTTGATGTGAAACGCCGTGTGCAGCGATCACAGTAATAATGTTTGTCATCATAACTTTGTTGGTGGCGATACAACTTTGAAATTTTAGGAATGCCACAATAATGCCATTCTGGGTGGTTGTCGCTATACACTAGGAGAAGATTGACAACCCGGTCAAAGTTACTTTGGCGATTATTATACCTAACGCCCTTCAGACCTTTTTCCCAGAGATGGACGACAATCTTAATATTATTCAATTTTTCAAATTGGGCGATGCCTTTAAAGTCTAATGTATTGACATCTAACCCGTCAAACCTAAGCTCATCCTCCCATTCACGATAGTGAGTGATTCGTTCACGATGCACCCTTATATCATTGTAGTGAAGAATGGAGAGGACGGCATACTTGAAACACTGGGACTGACATTCTACATTGATGACAGCCTTTTTGTCAGCCAGTGCTTTGGGGAGGGTGAAACAACCGCTCCCTTGTAAATTTTCTAAAAGATTTATTTTGATGTCTACCTTCTCTATCCCATCAAAGACCAGACCGCTGTCTCTTTCATTAAATTTATTTAAGTTGCTGACGAGATAGGTCGCATGTCTTTCTACCCACTCGTTTACATCACCTATGAGATCAGCAGCACAGGAGGCTATCCTAATGGTCACAGTGGACTCTACTTCTCCCGTGCTACTGTCTACCTTATTGAAACGAGCAGTGAGATAGAACATGCCCTTAAGTAAAAATCTATCTAAGCTCGCCAACATTTGATGAATTAAGCCTATGTTATTCATCAAGAAAGGATGAATGTCCTGCACAGCTTCAGAGCTTACTAACTCATAATCGCGAACGAGCCTCTCAAGGGAAAACTTGCTCAGCCTTAGAGTGACGTTGTTGTCAGTGTAAAGCTCAGTGGAATGAGTGTGACAGAGTGTGTGCGAAGAAAGAACAAACTCTGTAGGAAAGGTCTTCTGACACGAAGAACAGGAAAAGCCGACGTGCGATGAAGAATGCTTCCTACCTGTTGTTGTGGGTGGTTGCCTCACACTGCCACAGGAACCGCCTTCGATGTGGACTCGCAAGTTGGTGTTGTTGTAGAACGTGCGTCCACAACCTTCACACTTGGGCCGTTGAGGGATCGGTCGGCGTGTCTTCTCCAGTTCTCCCTTCGCTTTTGGGCAGCGAGAATGTCGGTGTCGCCGAAGGCAGAATGGCCTCGCGAAAACCTGCCCGCAGTCCGTACAGCTGAGCTGTCGAGCCGTAGGTCCTTCTCTCTCCCTCACACCTTCCTCGATTGCAATCTCCCTCTCCTCTCCGACGATCTCCAACTCCATTTCCTGCTCCTCCAACAATCTCTCCACCGACTTGACTGAGAGGAGAGGGAGGTCGGCCGCTGCAGGTGCTGGTGGCGATGCAGGGATGACGATGGGACGGGAGGGAACGTCACCGTCCAGGAGAACCGTCGCCAGATCTGTTGAGAAAAAGAGAAAAGAGATTAGTAACATGATCAGCATTTCAAGTTTGAAGTCTTATCCCCCTATTTCCCAATCACGACTACTTACCATCTAAGGACTGTAGCTCCGGCAGCAAGGATGGACGCGGAGGAGGCAGGAGAGGGACACGGGCCGAAGGTGGAAGGGTCCTTGGCTTTGGTGTCGGAGGGATGTGGCGACGGGGAGCAGGGACTGGCACAGGTACCGGTGCTGGCGGCGGTGGAGGTGGGGCAATGGCCGAGGTCGATGGATGGTAGGGTGTTGTTTGGTTGGCAGTGGTGGTGGAGCGGGAAGGTAGGGCCGGAAATTCCTCGCGGTATTTCCGCCTCGCGGCTTCCTCCCACTTCTCCTGCCTTGCCAAATCTGTAGAGAGGAAAAAAGAGATGAGATTAGAGGTTGTGGAGACAACAATGATGGAGAATGAACTATACGGATACAGAAGTGCTAAAACATGACAGCATTAATCCATCAAGATACTTACACATTCCAAGTCGCTCGTAGGCTTGTCCGATTGCTTCTACAGGGACGGACTCCCCATTAACGAACGATTCTTGCACTGAAACGGAAGAAAAGAGGGTGGTGAGAGATTTCACCTAAACACATCACAATGCATTTTTTTTTTTTTCGAAATGTTAGTTTCGGTTTTGAAAAGCATGGAGTAGGGAGAGGTTAGGGATCTTGTATTTCATTGAAAATTAATAAGGACATGATTCCTACCCTCTTGATGTTATTTAGAGGTTTATGAAAATTAATTCTTACGTTCAACACACACACACACACATGCAAACCAAATGATGTTAGTTAAAGAATTTTATTAACACAACCTGTACCTCATCCTTGCCCCATTGCACAAAAACTTACATTGCTTAATCGTCTTCCTCTCCTTCTCAGCACAGACGCGATACTCTTCGATTTTCGTAAACTCCATTTTGGTAGTTAAGGTTTAATTAGACTTTGTCAACGCAGATTTCAATCACTGAAAAGGAAAGATGAGAATCGTTTCATTTGCCTAGTCAACGTTTATCATGGGAACAAGCATTGAAGTAACATCTAATGAGTTACATTTCACTCTACTCCATATCATAAAGACTAACCTTTGTCGAATGGCTAAAGTACTCTGACCTGGCGAGAGAAAGCGTCACGTTGAGTATGAAGTCGAACGCCCAACATGAGCAACGGCTCAGAGGTTTCGGTCTAACAAACGACGAACAACCCGTGCAACGCAATCCCTCTACGGCAGTACCCGCCGTCCCGAAGGAACGCTCGAGCAAAGGAGGTATTACAGCGATGATATGTTTTATGAGCAGAAGATGTGATAGCAAGAGACTATTCAACTTGATAGCAAGTCAAAACAACCTGATAGCAGGAGCTCACCGACACTCACCTTGTGAAAGATAAATGTGAAGAGCAGAGCTGGTGCACTGCCTTTTATAAGATTTTCCTAAGCGGTGAATGGATCAGACCTCTCGTCCAATCACAGACGAGCTAGATTTCCCGATGTGCGCACGCACATTTGTAACGCGTTATTGAAATCGTGTTAGGCAAAAATGTTGTTTAGCAGTAGACTCAAGCATGGCACCTGAAGTCAATACATTGAAACATGATGATTGCACGATTCGTTTTCATCAAGAGTGCTTTGGAGGCTTAATACAAGATTACATCCTTGAGTTTCAAAGGGAGGAGACAGAATTGGAAGCATGTTTAGACTACACACGAAAAATATTTACGGAGTTGATATCTTATTTCAAAGACAGTCTCATCAAGGCTCATTTAACTGCACATGTCAATTACATTCATTTTCCAGAAGGTGAAGTAGCGGAAAGTGTTGATTTTCAATTTCGTTCCTATGGACAAGAATATGTTACTGATGCTTCTGAGTTTTATACACGACATCTGCGGAAGATTATTTCTCGTATGGACAACTTTCATGGTTACGGCGATCATTTGCTTCTGAATAAAATAAACCATATTGCCATTGCTATTAGTAAAGTGGGTTTCAATGATGTTAAATCAAAGACCAAATAAAGTATTTTTTCATGATATTTGTGTTGTGCTAAACTTTCTAATGCTGCTGTGAGTTCAGTCAGTCATAAAATTTCAATGATCAAACTTTTCTAACTATACATCAACCTGTGTTGTAGTAAAACTTTTACAAACCATGATACACTTTCTGACTAGACTAACGAATACAACGTCAATGATCAAACTTTACTTTCACAAACATGAGTTGTAGTAAAGAACTAGTTGACTACACTAACTTTGCTTTTACAAACCATGATGCACTTTCTGACTAGACTTACGAATACAACGTCAATGATCAAACTTTCTAACTATACATCAACCTGTGCTGCAGTAAAACCTTTGTACGACACTGACAAGAGCTTGTTCACTAGCGAAGAGAGACGTCTGTGATGTGTTGCGTGTGGCGCATGAATGTCCTCCCTTCATTCCATTCATCAGTTCTGCTTGTCTCTATCACGGAGACGAAACATTGCAAACATGACGCAGAGAGGTTTCACAAGGATTACCATTGCCCACGTCCCGTGCAGCTACGGACTTCACCGCTGTCTCGAAATCACCCACAGGAAGTATCACACCGAAAATCGTGCACCGTCCATGACTTGATCGCCAGACATGAAAACCGGTGGAGTTGGTAAGAGGTTGACAGACTTTGATCAGCTTGATAGCAAGCCGTAGAGAGCTTGATTCACCAGCGTTTTGCAATGGAGATGTTTAGAGGCCACCCATGACAAGATAGCTAAGACTCAACCGATTGGCGTTCAAAGTGCTACGTTGAGAACTGTGTCAAATGCCCAACATGAGACATGAGTTGTCCCAGCGGTTACGGTCTAAACTATGACACACTCCCTTGCCACACTTATCACTACGGCATCGTCCGCCGTCCCGAAGGAACACCCTGTCAGTGGAATATTACAGCAAAACTCTCCGTGTCTTGCTCGCTTTCAGTGAAAAGCTGCTTATACCATGAGAAGACTGGCTCAGACATCATTAAAAATCATCTAGTTGACTTCAGCAGGGTCGAAAACCCCAGAAAACCTCCAAAACTAGTGAATTTAAATTTTTCAACTTTTTAGCACTACTTACAACATTTTATAAGTAGTCTATCACTTAGAGCAGGTCAATAGCAACCGAACCTTTTTTGAATCAAGTCAAACGGACTTGTAGAAGCAAAGTTACAAGCCTTTAAAGTTTTGGAGTCTTTTATGGCCTGGAGACGAAGGCCATCTCCTGGCGAACCTCTAAGTCTGACGCCTTAGCTGAGTTCAGCAATGAAATTTTCTAAGTCGGTTTCTTACAGAAACCCGGAATTTGGAATGTCCGAAGCTATCATCGGAGCTCAGAGAGACGACCTACCTCTGACAATCGCTCTCGTCTTAATGACAAGTCTCTCTCGGTTCCCAGCTTATATAGTGTGTGGCGATCAGCTGATGACGTAACACCCATCCTCCAAAAACTTTAAACCCGTCTATCTCCGGTTCTAGTGCTCCGATTGACTCCAAATTTTGAGTGTCACGTTTTCTCGCTCTCCCCTTTCATTTAAGACATCCCTCGACCCTCTACGATGACCAGAAGCCGAGATGAAAAAACTCTGTCGTTTTTTCAAAAAGTTCCAAAATCTTGGAAAAATGCACAAAAACTCGATTTTTAACAGGCTCTCATTTGGAAACGGAGCCTGTCACGCATCTGAAAAGAGGAGATCCTAGAGAACAAAGTGCGGTCTTGCCGCTAAAAGAAACCCGAGCTCTTCATTCACTTCCAATCCTCCACAATTCATCGTCCAAGTTGGCAAAAAAAAAAAGCGACATTTCACATTTGGACATGAAAAAATCCTAAGTGTCGAGACCACCGTAGTGAAAATTTTCGAAAAAATTTTTTGGACGAATTTCAACCTGAAACCTTGATAGAAGTTTGTTTCACATGATTCTGAACAACTTTGGTCTTTTCAACCAATTTGGTCAGTTGAGTCGTTGGGGGGGGGGGGGGTCAGCGAAATTTGATGAAAAATGTTTTGGTGACGGTCCCAGGTCGAAATTCCACACTTTGGAAAATTTTCAAATTTTTACCCATACAAAGTCACTCTGACACTTAGGATTTTTTCAGGTAAGCGAGCTCCGACCTAAAATCTTGTAACCGCTCTAACTTTT
This sequence comes from Prostheceraeus crozeri, assembly GCA_907163375.1. NCBI lineage: Eukaryota > Metazoa > Platyhelminthes > Polycladida > Euryleptidae > Prostheceraeus > Prostheceraeus crozeri. Next base: position 2,752 of record CAJQUW010011784.1, on the reverse strand, counting down.
GAACGAAGACAGATAGGAACAAGCCGATTGTTTCACTGAATTTGTCTCACTCTTAGCTTTCAAACGAGCTATCGCACGACAAAATCCGTCCACTAGAAGCCAACATCGAAGCAAGCTGTCCAGAGGGGGGGGGGGTCAGCGAAATTTGATGAAAAATGTTTTGGTGACGGTCCCAGGTCGAAATTCCACACTTTGGAAAATTTTCAAATTTTTACCCATACAAAGTCACTCTGACACTTAGGATTTTTTTCAGGTAAGCGAGCTCCGACCTAAAATCTTGTAACCGCTCTAACTTTTGAACGAAGACAGATAGGAACAAGCCGATTGTTTCACTGAATTTGTCTCACTCTTAGCTTTCAAACGAGCTATCGCACGACAAAATCCGTCCACTAGAAGCCAACATCGAAGCAAGCTGTCCAGAGGGGGGGGGGGGTCAGCGAAATTTGATGAAAAATGTTTTGGTGACGGTCCCAGGTCGAAATTCCACACTTTGGAAATTTTTCAAATTTTTACCCATACAAAGTCACTCTGACACTTAGGATTTTTTCAGGTAAGCGAGCTCCGACCTAAAATCTTGTAACCGCTCTAACTTTTGAACGAAGACAGATAGGAACAAGCCGATTGTTTCACTGAATTTGTCTCACTCTTAGCTTTCAAACGAGCTATCGCACGACAAAATCCGTCCACTAGAAGCCAACATCGAAGCAAGCTGTCCAGAGGGGGGGGGGCGGTTTTCTCCTCACGGACCCATTCCTCCCAACACATCCTTGGCGAACTCCCTCACCTTCCAGAGGGGGGGGGTCAGCGAAATTTGATGAAAAATGTTTTGGTGACGGTCCCAGGTCGAAATTCCACACTTTGGAAAATTTTCAAATTTTTACCCATACAAAGTCACTCTGACACTTAGGATTTTTTCAGGTAAGCGAGCTCCGACCTAAAATCTTGTAACCGCTCTAACTTTTGAACGAAGACAGATAGGAACAAGCCGATTGTTTCACTGATTTTGTCTCACTCTTAGCTTTCAAACGAGCTATCGCACGACAAAATCCGTCCACTAGAAGCCAAAATCGAAGCAAGCTGTCCAGAGGGGGGGGGGGTCAGCGAAATTTGATGAAAAATGTTTTGGTGACGGTCCCAGGTCGAAATTCCACACTTTGGAAAATTTTCAAATTTTTACCCATACAAAGTCACTCTGACACTTAGGATTTTTTCAGGTAAGCGAGCTCCGACCTAAAATCTTGTAACCGCTCTAACTTTTGAACGAAGACAGATAGGAACAAGCCGATTGTTTCACTGAATTTGTCTCACTCTTAGCTTTCAAACGAGCTATCGCACGACAAAATCCGTCCACTAGAAGCCAACATCGAAGCAAGCTGTCCAGAGGGGGGGGAGGTCAGTGAAATTTGATGAAAAATGTTTTGGTGACGGTCCCAGGTCGAAATTCCACACTTTGGAAAATTTTCAAATTTTTACCCATACAAAGTCACTCTGACACTTAGGATTTTTTCAGGTAAGCGAGCTCCGACCTAAAATCTTGTAACCGCTCTAACTTTTGAACGAAGACAGATAGGAACAAGCCGATTGTTTCACTGAATTTGTCTCACTCTTAGCTTTCAAACGAGCTATCGCACGACAAAATCCGTCCACTAGAAGCCAACATCGAAGCAAGCTGTCCAGAGGGGGGGGGGGTCAGTGAAATTTGATGAAAAATGTTTTGGTGGCGGTCCCAGGTCGAAATTCCACACTTTGGAAAATTTTCAAAATTTTACCCATACAAAGCCACTCTGACACTTAGGATTTTTTCAGGTGAGCGAGCTCCGACCTAAAATCTTGTAACCGCTCTAACTTTTGAACGAAGACAGATAGGAACAAGCCGATTCTTTCACTGAATTTGTCTCACTCTTAGCTTTCAAACGAGCTATCGCACGACAAAATCCGTCCACTGGAAGCCAACATCGAAGCAAGCTGTCCAGAGGGGGGGGGACGTCAGTGAAATTTCAAAATTTGATGAAAAATGTTTTGGTGACGGTCCCAGGTCGAAATTCCACACTTTGGAAAATTTTCAAATTTTTACCCATACAAAGTCACTCTGACACTTAGGATTTTTTCAGGTAAGCGAGCTCCGACCTAAAATCTTGTAACCGCTCTAACTTTTGAACGAAGACAGATAGGAACAAGCCGATTGTTTCACTGAATTTGTCTCACTCTTAGCTTTCAAACGAGCTATCGCACGACAAAATCCGTCCACTAGAAGCCAACATCGAAGCAAGCTGTCCAGAGGGGGGGGGGTCAGCGAAATTTGATGAAAAATGTTTTGGTGACGGTCCCAGGTCGAAATTCCACACTTTGGAAAATTTTCAAATTTTTACCCATACAAAGTCACTCTGACACTTAGGATTTTTTCAGGTAAGCGAGCTCCGACCTAAAATCTTGTAACCGCTCTAACTTTTGAACGAAGACAGATAGGAACAAGCCGATTGTTTCACTGAATTTGTCTCACTCTTAGCTTTCAAACGAGCTATCGCACGACAAAATCCGTCCACTAGAAGCCAACATCGAAGCAAGCTGTCCAGAGGGGGGGGGGGCGGTTTTCTCCTCACGGACCCATTCCTCCCAACACATCCTTGGCGAACTCCCTCACCTTCCAGAGGGGGGGGGGCTGAGTCAGCCTGATGACTCATCGATGACTCATCACTGCACCGCACTGTCCTTGATTTTGCCATGGGATTACTACTATGGTTCCTTGCTGTAT
>CAJQUW010011783.1:22500-23970 GCA_907163375.1 Prostheceraeus crozeri | reverse complement strand
CTCTGTGGGAAGCCATTGATAGTTTTGCTGATTGTTTCATAAAAAATGGATCACCCTTAAACATCGCCTTAACTTCAACTTTGTCTAACTCCGCCAAACTTGAACGAATTTCTCTGAAATTTGGAGGATATGTCAGTTGTGCTTACTAATATCATTGTTGGAAATTTCAAGCATGAATATTGAGTTGTTTTCCTGTTATAGATAAAAAAGTAGTAGATAATTTGATCTTCATTTAGTAATGTTACACAAAATCATACCTCACTCTTATAAAATGACATTTGTTTCCTTTGTTATGTAATATTTTGTTCTACAAGCCAAAAGCTATCAAGCAAAACAAAAATAAAGAAAATCGGTCAATCAGAGCCAGTATAGCACCATTATTAGCACCTGCTACATGTGATTAACTGGACTTCATGTTCCATAGCTTCCTGACTTCGTTGCGGTGGTGTTGGCAGCACTCCTGATTGCTTTCAGCTAGAAATCTATCTCTTACCGGTTGAAAGCAATACAAAGCACAAATGAACAATAACGAGATCGCATTCACAAAAGGCAAAGTGTCAGCCTTGTTAGAACTAGGGTCTCTCAGATCGAATTATCAGATCAGCATACAAAAAGACGTCTCAGATGGGCAATGAGTCATTGTCACTTACGAAATCAATGGGATCGGGTTGTCTGGTCTGATGAGGCATCAGTCCGTCTGAAGGATAGTGATGGTCGATTGAGATTATGGATAAAATCTGATCAGGAAATTCCGAGACATTTACATCGTCCCCGGGTACAAGGTGGTGCGACTCTACTGATTTGGGCTGGCATTTGGACCAATGGCCGCTCTGAACTTTACATACAGCAAGGAAACAAGAATTCTGAACGCTATGTGAATGTTTTACGAATGAACATTGGCCAAATGACAGATCAACTTGGTGATCCATCGACTTGGTTATTTATGGATGATAATGCTACGTGTCACAGGAGTAGTAGAGTGAACTTATGCAAGTCTCAATTAGGGCTTAGGACATTATCTTGGCCAGATCGTTCTCCTGATCTGAATCCCATAGAAAATATATGGAATATTCTAAAACATAAAGTTCATCGTTCACTGCTACCTACAGATGGCGTATCACAACTTACGTCACTGTTAAAAAGAGAGTGGAGAAAATTAGATCAGTCAAAAATCAACGATATCATCGAATGAATGCCTAGACGAATTGGTAATGTCATTAACAATAAGGGTAGGGCCACAAAATATTAGGGTCTTAAGAACCGTTACTGTATCATAGCTGATCAGATTATATAAGGACATTTAAATATATTAGGGACATGAAATAACATGAAAAATGCTTTCTGTATCATACTTATGTTTCATTTAGTCAAATTTTAGGATGATCCACTTTTTATGAAACGGACTGTATGTGGATGGTCCTGAGATGTTGGGTTTACGATAAGACACTCTAATGTTAAGCGTTCCGGCAT
>CAJQUW010011783.1:0-17500 GCA_907163375.1 Prostheceraeus crozeri | reverse complement strand
CCAACTCTCCTTTCTTCTAATGACGGCCACCACTCTGCCTGCATGCTTGTCGGCCGAGGGTGCTGAAAACAACCTTACCGATGCAACATTTCACGTACATTGTGAGTCTCTCTCCTCCATTTCATCCTCCAATGCCTGCTCTACCCCAAAACACAGCCAATATCATCACAAAACGTCCAAAACCTGCATAAAAGTTGACAAGATAGAACGAGGCTCTCTCAAGGTAGGGGGAGCACTCTTGCTCCGAGGATCACCATTACAACCTCGACCACATCCCCCTCCTGAGAGGGGGAGAGGTCAACTTAAGGTTACTCCCTCCGATGCTCGGCTCTGCCATTGTATCACTTCTAGAAATACCACATGAGATTTCTCGGCAAGTAATGTAGAAATCGTCGGCCTCTGATTTGTACATTACTTACCTTGAAATCTCATATGATATTCCTACATTACTACAGAGTTGATCATGAAAAACGGACCATGCCAAACTTCAATCGATTCTCCTGTCCTTCAATCTCATTTTACATTGACAAGTCATGCACCATTCGAGAGATTAGATTCTCAGCTTTTCAGTGAGCTATTATGTATCCGTTTACATTTTAAGTGGACAGTGGTCAAATCATAAATTTTCAATATGAAGACTTTTGAGCATGATGATGAATCAAACATAAGGTGGAAGGGTTTTTCCTGAGCATTCTTTTGATGTATTACTCGCCGAAATCGGTGTATTTTTAGAGAAGTTATGATGTCCCAAATTTATTGCATAATTTACTGTTTCTGTGTACTGTTAAAAGGTTGTTTACATCTTTTGGCGCTAATGTGGTCATTTTCAAGCTTTCAATATCTATGGTGTCTTGACGTCTCCTCTGCACATCCAAATCAAAGTGTTGAGTGACCCAGATAAGTTGTAAGCAAAGTTTCTATTCGGTTCCGAATTCATCTTCTGTTATGAAAGTGTCTTTGAAGGGTAAGGTTTCTCCTCTTTTCTCAGAAGAACTGCCGAAAAGTCGTTGTCCAAAAGACCACAGTCAAAGGTTGAAACTAATTTTTTCTCCCTTCCTAGAAAAGTTGGATCCTGTCGGAAATTAAAGACAAGCTTTCGAACAGCTCGGATGGTTAGGCCTATTCGCTTGGTAAGATATGATCCCGCCTTGTTTTCGTCCAGTTGAGGAGTTCACATCAGAGGCCGACGGTTTTACCATAGCGGTGAGAGTGAGACATCGCCTGAAAAGTGAGCACTTCATAGGCCGCAAAAGCCCATCAGGGATTGAATTAATCGCCAACCACAACAGCTTGAGACTGAAGCAGGCAGTGCAACATTGCCACTGGCGTTCTCAATGGAATCGAGTTGTTTGGACTGATGAAGCGCTTGTATTTGTCCGAGGTCGCAATGGCCGCTTGAGAGCTAGGATGAAGTCAGGTGATGCAATTCCTGATCGTTTGACATTGCCTGAATCAAGAAAGTAAAAGGTTGCTTATTTGTGCTGCGATATGGATGAATGGCCGAGCTGAATTTCATATCAAAAGGGATAGCATGAAATCTGATTGATATGTTAAAGTTACTTCCAAAGATTAAACCTCAACAGGAAAAAATCTAGTCAGAGCATCAAAATCAGTTCATCACTAAAATGAAGTAATTCAACTGTTTTTTAAGCGATGATAGAATTTTGGTACGCTGACTAGATTTTTCCTGCTTTTTCCTGTCTCATCTAGCACAAATTGTTCAAGTCTGAGGACATCCTTGTGTTCTACTCTTGCTCAGACAAAGTGACAGTCCGCAATCATTTTTGATCATCAGCACACAGGAAAGTCACGATAAATAAACGTTTGTTGTAAAATTCTTTTAAAAGCCATCAGGTAGAATTTCATTCATTCATTTAGAAGTAGATGTACCTTTCCATCAGCTATTGACCAAAATCCATCGTTAGTTCGCATGAAGCCGACCGTATATCCTTGTGACGTTTCAGGCTCACCAGTCAAAAGATTCGTTATAGCATCTGAAAGATAGACACATCATTTTCTCATGATAAGCAATCTAAAACACACTAAAGATACAAGTTTTAGTGACTACCACTTTCATGCATGACCGAACTTAGCCTAACAGTGACTGATGTTTGATTTAGTTACTTTGTATTGTATATGAATTGTATGCAAGCTTCATATAATTGTGTATTTATTTTGATGTGAGGATATGTTCTACATTGTCAATCGCTAAGTACCAATCACATACGAAGGATGCAAACCAAAATATATTTCGGTATGTTTCTGTATTCATCTGTATGGTTTTCGTATGTTATTTCAAGTGTGGTAGGCTTTACATACTAAATCCATACCAGCACAATGTTAAAAGAAAGATCTCTAGCTCAATGATGTCTATGGTATCCTGATTTAAGGCCTTTTGTCAATAAGGATCACAGTTATGTTACTACTGTTTTGCAAGTAATAAAATAATGACATTTAAGAGTCAAACTTTCAATACTGAATTCGATTTTAATACATGTAAGTCTAAGCCACTTCACAAGTAATCAATAAGTATTCAACCATCAACAAATATTCATTATGTACATGCAAGTTTGAAATTGAGCACATATCAATCCGAAATAAAAACACATTATAATTCATGAGCGCAAAAATAGTTATGTTTGAGATATATAAGTCATTATAGTTGCTTGAAAAATATCGTTTGAATAAATTGATGTTAATCAAGCTGGTTCATAAAGTAGAGCTAACCAAGCGTCTTGTTAGTGTTACTAAGCAAGTAGCAACGACGACATACTCGTGGAGCATAAATTTCACAATAAATCTAATGTAGTTAAATGCCACACTATCAAAAGGAAATATTCCCGACTGTTATTACTGAAAATATTTATTTGACAGTAGTATATAATACAAATATGTTTTTGCTATTTGACTTATCTCGTATCAGATGTTAGTTTCAAAATGCATGTGATTTTGATATATATTTGTATGCAATTTTTGCATCCAGCAATTTACAGTGTAGTGTCAACCTCTGAATAGTCAAAATAAACTTATTCTAAAATTATGATATTAAAATAGAATAAATATCACAATCATATGATAACACTGCATTCACACGATATCAATCCACTACAGCCAAGATAGTCATACGGTTTTCGAGGTCCGGAACCAAAGTGTCTAAAGAAGTCTGCTCGACAATTTGCATGCTCCATTTGAGAATAACAACTGAAGTTTCATCAGCTACAATCAGCTATTGAATATACACATATTGAAAATATACATGTAAAGTATGTATAGGAAAACTGTATGCTACTGAACAACAGAACATATCACAGTCCACATCTAAACACAAAACAGAGCTACACACCATCACAACATGAACACAGAACACGCAAACAGACAAGCAAGCAAGGAAGGAAGCAACACACAAATTAACATTACTGAACTTGAGAAAGAAAAGAAGAGACATGAAGCCGAAAGACAATATCTTCTGAAGGCCATTGCCACCTTTGAAATAGAAATGAAGGAGCAAGACAGAAAAATAAGAATTATGAAAACAAAGGAGGAAGATGTGCAGCAAAGGAATAAAGAAGTGAAATTCCTTGAAACGAAGATCAATTAAAAAGAAGAAGAAATATTGATGAAGAATCATGATATCGAAGAATTAGAATTAAACGCGTGAAGAGTTGAAAGAGGAATATTTCGATAAAAGGATGGGAGTGATGAAAGTGAAAATGAAGACGATCAAGACGAAATTAGGAAACATGTGAAAGAATTATTGAAGAAAAATGGCAATATTGAATAGGAGATAGAAAAACTCCGAATTCAGACGACATCAAAAGGTATAACTTTCAGAAGCGCAACAACAGCGGCAAGTACAACAACAACAAAACAACAACAACAAAATGATGTGTCGGCTTTCGCTTCTCTTGCTTTCAATGTTTTCAATCTTGTTCTGTTTTTTCATTCCATGTTTTGTCCTTTGTTACCAGCGAATGTCTATTCACGCTGGTACTTGTGGAGGATGTTGTTATTAAGTGGAGATATTGAGCTCAACCCTGGCCCTTTGCTCTGTGCGATTTATGAGCGGAGTCGTTCTGGGAGAGTCCCCTAGTGATAAGGGGAGTGATAATGAAATAGTGTACTTAAAATAGCTAAGTAATCGAATTGTTTTTTTTTATCTCAGCAGCCTAATAAGAATCAAGATGCATTGGCGATAAAGTGACAAACATTTTTCTCTCCAGAAAGCTTCAGAAAGTAATTCAGAAATAATTCAGAGCAATAGAAGAAATTCAGAAAGTAAGAAGAAAACTCTCAATCAATACATCTGACACTGCTAATGATTTGATCAAGAACGTTCAAGATAGGAATTACAATAATACATCATATTATATTTACATTATATGTATATGTATATATACATTATATATATACATGTATATGTAGCAACTTGTTCACAATGTAATAAGCGAGACAATTCGAGGAATTTATTTTCGTATTTTTCAAAAAAATATTTTCTGATATTTCATTCTCAGATTTTAGCGTATACTTAAAATTCATAATTAGAGCGATCTTGGTATGAGAGGATCCCACTACGCTTAGATGTTAATTGTTAAGAATTACATTCCAATACCTACCAAGATAATGAGACAGAGACTACACATTCAGTTGGATTGCCATTGCTCCATCGTGTGCGGTAGGAGGGGCGTCATGTTGAGTCACTTGCTTTGCAACATATTACTATAAATGTATTCTACACTGTTTCTACACTTTCAACTTTAGTTAATTATTATGTTACATTGAAGATCGCAAGATCATGCCGATTGGAATGAGCCCAATTTCATGCATCGAATTATTTAACCATTATTTATAAGCAAGGATTTATATACAGTCCGTTTCATAAAAAGTGGATCATCCTAAAATTTGACTAAATAAAACATAAGTATGATGCAGAAAGCATTTTTCATGTTATTTCATGTCCCTAATATATTTAAAGGTCCTTATATAATCTGATAAGCTATGATGCAGTAACAGTTCTTAAGAAGCTAATATTTTGTGGCCCTACCCTTATTGTCAATAACATCACCAATTCGTCTAGGCATTGATTCGATGATATCGTTGATTTTTGACTGATCTAACTTTCTCCACTCTCTTTTTAACAGTGACGTAAGTTGTGATACGCCATCTGTAGGTAGCAGTGAACGACGAACGTTACGTTTTAGAATACTCCATACATTTTCTATGGGATTCAGATCAGAAGAACGAGCTGGCCAAGATAATGTCCTAAGCCCTAATTGAGACTTGCATAAATTGACTCTACTACTCCTGTGACACGTAGCATTATTATCCATAAATAACCAAGTCGATGGATCACCAAGTTGATCTGTCATTTGGCCAATGTTCATTCGTAAAACATTTACATAGCGTTCAGAATTCATGGTTCCTTGCTGTATGTGAAGTTCAGAGCGGCCATTGGTCCAAATGCCAGCCCAAATCAGTAGAGTCGCACCACCTTGTACCCGGGGACGATGTAAATGTCTCGGAATTTCCTGATCAGATTTTATCCATAATCTCAATCGACCATCACTATCCTTCAGACGGACTGATGCCTCATCAGACCAGACAACCCGATCCCATTGATTTCGTAAGTGACAATGACTCATTGCCCATCTGAGACGTCTTTTTGTATGCTGATCTGATAATTCGATCTGAGAGGGCCTCTTACAGCTCTTGAAATTCGACTCAATAAGTCTTCTACGAATAGTGGACTTAGAAATAGACGAGTCTAGTGCAGCCATCTCAGTTAACGAGAGACTTGGATCAACTTTAACAAATCTCAAAATTAGGCGGTCTCTACGTTTGGTTGTTTTGCGTGGACGACCAGAGCCCTCTTTACGACAGAGTCGAAAACCATCATTATGCCATCGATGCACATTTGTGTAAGGGACATTTAGTCGCTTGCTTGTAGCTCGCAAAGAAAACCCTAGTTCTAGCAAGGCTGACACTTTGCCTTTTGTGAATGCGATCTCGTTATTGTTCATTTGTGCTCTGTATTGTTTTCAACCGGTAAGAGATAGATTTCTAGCTGAAAGCAATCAGGAGTGCTGCCAACACCACCGCAACGAAGTCACGAAGCTATGGAACATGAAGTCCAGTTAATCACATGTAGCAGTTACATTATTGTTGATGAATAATGGTGCTATACTGGCTCTGATTGACCGATTTTCTTTATTTTTGTTTTGATTGATAGCTTTTGGCTTGTAGAACAACATATTACATAACAAAGGAAACAAATGTAATTTTATAAGAGTGAGGTATGATTTTGTGTAACATTGCTAAATGAAGATCAAATTATCTACTACTTTTTGATCTATAACAGGAAAGCAACTCAATATTCATGCTTGAAATTTCCAACAATGATATTAGTAAGCACAACTGACATATCCTCCAAATTTCAGAGAAATTCGTTGAAGTTTGGTGGAGTTAGACAAAGTTGAAGTTAAGGCGATGTTTAAGGGTGATCCATTTTTTGTGAAACAATCTGTATTTGATGTTCTATCTTCTCTGAATGATAAGTGTCAACACCCGGGCGGGAAAGTAAGTAATCGCTTTGATCTCCGACAAGCGACAACCAGCCTTGTATTGTTAACGCCGAACGCGCGCGAATGTACGAGTTTTCTCTCGAAGTGAGCGTCTAATTGACAGATTTCTATATACCACATTTTCGCAATTGTTCGGCCTGCTCATAATCCAACAAAATTATAGGGATTATTTTAAAATTTCGTTGAGTTAATTCAAATTTGCTATTACAGTGATCATAATTGGGAGTTCAATGCACGTGCGGAGATGTCAAATGGTTAAAAAATTCTTAAATTTGTCCTTTCAACCTCAAATAGCTCACTGCTGAAATTCGCGTTACATTTCAGTTGTTTACGTTACAATTATGTATGACGTTAAACACTGGAAGTTATGCACGTCATCAAATTTTCTGTTAAGAATGCATTCTTATTTTCTTAACATTCAAAATTAGTTCATTCTGATGTCATATTCAAGATCGAGAGATGATGTCGATTAAAATGAGCCCCATTTCATGTATTAAACTATTTAATAATCGTTCATTAGCAAGGCAGTTATCATTTTGATGTTTTATCTTCTCTGAATGATAAGTGCCAGCAGGCCGGAATGAAGGAAGCTGCTTTGATCTCCTACATTCACACTTGTATTGTTAACACTGAACGCGCGCGCTTCAACAAATTTTCACTCGGAATATGCGTCAAAATGCCAGATTTCTATGACGCGATTGCCGGGCGTGAAAACAGGTGGTGAATGCAGCTGCGCGCTGAATCGGCACATCAATGAAACTTGATGTAGCATAACTGGCGCCGGAGTTGACGCTAGGCTTTCTCTATTAATACGGAGCTCAAGTTGCTACTACTCCTAGTAACAACTTGCCAAGCCTTGGAAATGCTATAGCAAATGCTAGATTTATTAATACGGCCCCTGGGGCCTGTTTCATATAATTGTCAGCTGCTTATGACTTTCATAAGTCATAACCATCGAAAATGTTCATAAGCCTCATGACAACTTGTTGCATATAGACTTATAATTATAAGTTTATTTTCATAAGCGATTTCATGACACTTATGAAAATCTTCATGAACGTTACAAAGAGTAGTCACTATTTTTGTCAGTGCATCCATCGCTACCGATCTACTTTTAGAGCTGACAGACATCAATTTCTCAGAAACCGCGAGTACAACGAGTACGAGTCTTATCATTTATTGCTGTGCTGAACTGTGAGTCTGTGATGCCCTAGCGATGTCGTAGAGAAATATCCATCTTTTGACATTCATTCTCGAACAGAAGAGCGTTCTGTTTGGTACATTCTCAGCAACTCGCTAGGGCAGTAAAAAGATAAAAACAACGAGGGGGAAGAAATCCTGAAAGATTTCAAGCGCCAATATGGAAGTGACTCATCTAACGGTAAAGGCTGGAAGTACCTCAGAATGTACCTCAGTTGTCATATGCTCTTTGCAGCGAATATGGAAAAATCGCACAGTGCTGCCCATGTAAAATTGGTGGCATTTAGAGCAAGAGATCTGATAAACAATGCTTTTCTTCCTGTACTTCTTGTTAACTTCGAGTAAAGCAGAGGGCAATTCGATAAGTTGCAGCGTTGATCTTGTTGTGAGTTCGCATTTCTTAGTGTTCTACTTTTTCTTCTTCGCAGAATATTTACTTTTTATCGTCGAAAGACGCTTTTAATTTGGTTATCTGCTGATTCTTCACCAGAAGGCATTTGAACAGCTGTCAAGCGAAAACATCATAACATCAATTCTGGCACATGACCATGGTGCAAGCAACCTTCGTCTAAGAGAAGCTTTTTATATCAACAGGTTTAAACCATCAATCAACAACAAACATGAACTGAGCAGGTACAATGATTCTCTCTTTTTCTGATACTTGTGATTCAAAATTTGCTTATGTACCACTAACTTCTCAGTCAGGTCATTGTTTTCTATGCTACTGATACTATGTAACCCAATACTACTTACCTCATGCACATCTCTATTCCCTATTTCCTATCTCATCCCTTCCATATCATATTTTTATGATATCATTGTACAAAATATTTTGAATCTTAAGTAAAAGTCAACGTTAAAATTCCTTTTTGCCTGAAAATGATCACTGAGAAGTGATTGAAATTGATAGCATCATAAAATAAACAAGATAACATCAAATTATTCTTGACTCTTCCTTATCAACAAAATATGCTTTTTTAGTCAAGACATTTTCAAATTATTAAAAACTGTTTATTGCAGCCATACTGAAACTCCTATGAAAGTATAACGCACACTATACATAGTAAAAGATGCGAAAAATATATCCACAATATTACATGAGTTGTATCACTTCATTTCGACGAGATTGCAGATCAGGATTCTCAACGTCATCTTCATTTTCTCCTGGAAAATCCATTCCATTTTCCTCGATAATGTTCTCGGAATCATCACTTACATGGATATCTTCTTCAATATTAAATGATGCATTACACGATAAAGCCATATTATGTAGTATAGCGCAACATTTGATAACTTCACAAGAAAACTGTAGTTCGAAAGGAAGGCGACCAAATAAGCATCGAAATCTCTGTTTCATTAATCCAAATGTGCATTCTACAACGCGACTGGTTTTCTTGTTAGCTCGATCAAATCGAACTTGCTCAAAAGTGGTGTCAACAAAAAAGTTTGTATTAGCGTATCCAGAGTCCCTCAATTAGGTAGCCCAAGGGATGAGGTCGCCAACCAGAGTTCAGCCGATCACACAGTTGCCTGTTGAGGAATATAACGGGAATCGAAACACTGCCCGGCCACTTAGCTGACAGGTATAGAATGCGGAGGTCCGGTCCGGCGACTACCATAACGTTTATGCTATGATAACCATGTCGATCAACGTAATTGTGCTCATTTTCAACTGGTTTACCTAAGTTCCGTCAATTGCTCCCACGACGTTCAGCTATATCGAAAAATTTCTGTACTCTTCTGTAAATTTCTGTATTTCTGTTTGGGTTTTAGACTCTCCCTCAAAACTTATGATATCGTTGAAAAGATGTTTGTTAACACCGTCAACAAATCGATGAATAGTTCTAGAAACCGTAGATTTGTGTGTTCTGTGAGAATCAGCTATTGTGGTGAAATTATCTCTCGTAGAAAGGAATCTCAAAGCAACCAACCATAATTTGCTGTTTCGATGTAAGTGCATAATTCCGACTGGTGGGATGCTCAAGATATGTATGAACGCGATCGATGATTGAATCCAATGTATCATCATTGAGCTTGAATCGGGATATGTTCTCGTCGGGAAGTCTGCTAAAGTTAATACGCTTACGAAAAATCCGAGGTCGTCGCTGAGTTTATTCAAATGACTCCATGTATGAGTCCTCATCGTCACTTGAAAGAGCTGTTGGAATCTGCCATGTCTTTTCGCTTTCCAATCACTTATTCATAGGCCGTTCCGATCCCTGGTCGCATTCCTAATGTTCTACATTTCCATGCAATTCTGTCGTCGCTTTAAAGAATGTGAATACTAGAATATTTTCTGTCTTTAAAACCGCAGGCGTTCCGATTGTTAAAGATGCCACTTGCAAGCAAAGGCTGCATTGCTTCAGGTAGTACATCACCTTATTGTAGTTTCTGCTCTTAATTATTATTGTATGCATGCACATCTTTTATGCGACTCAATCATTCATTTCACAGAATTTCTTACCTTTCGTTATAGCTGCATTTGCCACAGAATAAAGTGTCAGTCCCATTTGCTTGCATACGTCATTCATTTGGACGAACTGAAAAGTGAAAAACTGAGAAGCGGCATGAAATCGAAATAAAAATATGCTGAGTATTCATTCTCCTCATTTGCGAATAATCATTTGGCAGAGTGAGCCCTAAATCAACGCTTGGCAGTATTTTCCGAAAACACCGCGCACTTTAATTTCTGACAAAAGATTGTGCGCCAGCTCATGTTTTTGCGGTTATTGATGCTAAATTGTTATTGAACTTGAAGTCCTACGATCATGCCTCAAAATTCTAGGTACAGTCCTTGTTGATTTAGTGATTATTGCGATTAATTGGAGAACAAAGACGCAACACCCATAAAACATATAAATTAAAAGATTTCCTCAGAGTTAAACAGTTGGAGAATTGAAATCCCTTAGCAGCCATAGACGCAGCGCTTCGCTACACAGGGACGAACCAGCTCATGACTCTGAGAATGGCTGGATAAGCTGTAGAATTACACAATTGAAAGGGTACTCTACGTTTGTTTTGTGTCCAGGTGCAACATTTCCTGGTGTTTTGCAACCTTTTATTATCAGTGATTTGGCCAAGCCAAGATGAATAAGCGCACTGAAACACAAAGATATGGATAATTTTCGCCTTCGTGATTATTATGTTAAAATAGATAATGGAAAGAAAGGCTTACGGTTTTCGCTCCCCCAGAAAAAGCGTAGATACATGTTCCATCAATGTCATAAGTATTTTCCAGAAGGATTGCTTCCTTGATTCGTATTCTCTCATAGTTTTCGACAACTTTCACCCTGGGACGTCGACATATTCCTTTCCTGCCGGTCAGCGGTCGAAATTGCATTGTTGCGTTTGCATCTTTACAGGACCCTGAGCAACATGTTCGCGTACGTCTCTCCTGTACAAAGTTGGACTGTAATGTCCATGGATTCCATGGGGACCAACTTTTCGTAGCGAAATAATGCCCACATCTTTGACAATATGCGAGCAGCCCAAGTGCTTGGAAATGAAGTGATTTGAAGCATATCTGTACAAAAAGAATATATTTACTCAACATGGTATTATTCCAACTTCAGATTATGTCTAATTCAGCGAGCTTGTTTATGGGATTGTGAAAGCATGCTACAGTTAGACTCATTTTCACATGAGGCAGTATTAGGAAGAATATTTGACATGAAATATAAATTTCTGTGCAGCCATTTGTGATGGCTGACTTGACAGTCAATCGGGAGATGAATTCGATAATTTATACGCGTTAATATTCCAACTGACATACAGTCCATTTCCTGAATCGTTGCACAGCACAAAAAAATCTTATATCTTTTGTATATACTCATCAAATTTAATCGCATGCTAGAAATCGATCAAAAAATTTATTTGCTTGGTCAGCTGAGTCACTTGGTGCAGGAAACATTGTTATGTGGGTTGCCCAATTAAATGAAGTAACTAGTAATTGTCTGCTTCGTTACTTCCACGTTGTTATTTCAGATATCAATATTCATCATGGTGGCCCACGTGTCACTCATGCTGCCTTTGTTGCCATCAATGATGAGCCGCTCCATTTATCGGATGCAGCGCAAGCTTCAGCAATCTCAGCAATATCATTCGGCAGGCCACACCACAATGCTTCCTGAACCAAGTATCTCAGCTGACCAAGTAAATAAATTTTTTGATCGATTATTAGCATACGACGGTGCAAGACGAGACACGGCCGTGTCTGAGCCGAGATTCGAAATTCCTCTGACTTCAAGTGACGGAAATAATGACACACCCAATGACTGCGCATGGGAATAATACAAATTTGAAGTTTTCCAGTGAACGGATGGGCCGATTTTGATAAAACTTACATATTCTTGGAGTTGATAACACCAGCATTCTTTTAAACCCAATCTCAAAAGCACAAGCGTTAAAACAACAGCTGTTAAGTTGTGTGCAGTTGACCGTTAAAAACATTGATTACGCGAAAGTGGCGTAAAATTCGGTAAGAGTGTTAAATGAATAAAATTGCACAAATTGATTCGAATACAATCCTCTGAAAGCTTAACACGAGCCCGATTCAATGGTGATAATCTTAATTTTCTGTATTGCGTAGTTTTGTATGTAGGCATCGGTGAACAAATTTATGTAACATCCACATTTGTAGTAAGTCTGCTGAACACATCTGTGTATACATGTACATGATTTTCTGTCGAAGCCGTGATCTGAGCAGCATGTAGGACGTACTATACACGCATAGTTGATTCAACTAGCTCTTACTTGGCAACCGACGTTTTCAACCACTTCCAGTAATAATCCAACATTGCAATATCACGTTCAACGAAAGGGAGGAGCCTATGAGCTAGAAGAACTATTAAAGCAATTTTTGGTCAGTCGAAATTGACCGACTCAAACTTTTCTAAATCCTATTTCGAACCGAATCTGGAATCAGCAGCTAATCTCCAATCGAGTGGAATCTCCAAGTTTCGCAGGTCCCTAAGTTTCCTTATTTATTCAGAGACAACCAGAGTTCGTAGGAAACCAGTGTTCGTGAAAAGCAGTCAAAACAGAGGGGATGTCGATTTAAACCACAGAATCGTCAGTTTTGAATCGCGTCTATTTCCAATACAGCAATACAACTGACTCCATTCTCAAAATATTTGGCACTGGAAAGACATGACAAAATATCATATTTATAACAGTCAAGCTTCAATGAAAAGAAACGAAAATAAGTGATATGATGTCTTTCCAATATATTTCAGATGATGAATTACTAAGATGTCAAAGATGTATAGAAAGCTAGCATAGGGTGTGAGATCAAAGGTCCTTCAGGAATGATTAGAGTTCGCAATCGGTTGTTCAAACATCTTATTTTGCTTCTTAATATTTGGTTTTGTATTAGCGATGTACCGTTTCTCAATAATTAATTTTTGAATTCCGTTTATTAAGCTGTGTGTGTTTAATTTGCGTTGATATCCGGTAATAACACACAATTATTGCATACACCGTAAGATGGGGTGACTTGGGACAGTTTTGACTGTTTTTCTAGACTTTCATGATAACCATTAATGTTTGAAAATAAACAATGACCCATATCTATGCGAATGGTTAAAGAAGTAACATGCTAATTTAATGACGTCAGGATCACAATGTGCAGCCATGTAGATGCGAATGCATGTGCTGTCAAAAGTCACCCGCAAATTGGGTGACTTGGAACAGTAATCGAGAATTCATGCAGATATTTTCAATAACACTATTCAACAATTCATTGCTGTCTAGTCCCTCTAATGCGCTAAAAATTCCCACAAAAGCAAGAAAGGCGAAAATATGTCTGTCTCAAGTCACTCCACACTGAGTGAACTTAGGACATGAAAACATATTTTACTTGAATTCCCGTAATCACAGTGTAGTCTACACTATAAACGGTCAACTACCAGATGAAACAAATGTCGTTGCTAAACTAACTCTTAAAAAAACTAGCATTTCTTCCCAAATGAAGACGGTTTGGCATTCTTGGTTACCAGACCGTCTTCATTTGGTAGCCGCCTGGGTGAAATCCGACTGTCTGGTAGGTAATTTGATGCCAAACCTTAATGCGGCTGCCAAGTCACCTTGAATTTTATTGGTTACTATCTAATTTCTATTGTCTTCACTTCGCAACAATTGTCTGATCATCTGCTAGCCATGGTGTTGAATTTTACTGGAACGTCATAGATTTAGCTTATATTGACTTTATACTACTTGTGAATGAATAGTAAGTAGTTCATATACTACTTATCTTTAAGCGGCAGCCTTGCATTACATTATTTCTATTAAACATGAAGGTTGAAAAACGTTTCTTAAGTCGAGTAGAATAGAATTCAGATCTTATCTCTTCCTACCCCCCACCCAAGTTCCGCAAGTGCTCAACTCCAAGTAGTGCAATGACTCAATTCGTTTGGATTAAACCATATCTTCACTGCAACCACAATTGTTTATATATCTGAAACATAATTGTATTTGGGTAAATCCGGATTTTGTCTTTTGATGATTACTCTGACACAAATGGATCAAATGACTTATTTTCACGTCTGCGATATTTTTTGATATGTGTAGTATGCGAAACAATGTTTCATAAGCTGAAGAAAGTCATTGAACATACATGAAAATCAGCTTAGATTTGTGAACTCCCGAAAAAACGTATGTCCTAAACACCAGCACCCATAATTCAATCCAATCTCCACCATGTGATATTACTTTAAAACGGATGAAATGCATTTGGCCAGATGCTCAGCCTACCCAGTTTCTTTTTTATACAGTATGAAGTTGATATATCTCAGTACATGAAAAACTGGGGTCCGAAAAGTAGATGTCCTCGATTAGCTATGTCCCGTAACCGACGCCCTCAATTTTCATCTGATACATCAGAACATGAATCTAACCAACGAAACATTTTCATCTGTTGTGAACAAAAGGGTTTCATCGGTTACAGCTACTGTATATTGAATCAATGCCTATATATATATATATATTCGTATGAAATGTACAGTGATAAAGAGAAAGAAAGTTAAACACAAAGATCAGTTTCACGAAGCCACGTGCGTAAGTCACGATCGACGGTCTTCAGGTCACCACACATTCCAATTACAGGACACATCAGGACGTGTTCACTAGTTTGAACGTCTCCGCATCTGCAGGAATCACTTGAGGACAGACCGATCTTATGCATGAATGCAGCGAATCTGCCGTGTCCAGATCGGAGGCAATTCAGGAGGACCCACTGTCCTCTGGGGAGATCGGACCCGGGAGGATGGTAAGCCGGTTCGGATATGAAGCGCCGAAGTCCGTGACTCGCCTGCGTCCATTTTCGTCTCCATTCATCTGCAGCCCATGAGTTGGAATAGGTTGTTGATAGTGGATAAGGCCGTTGTGTCGTCTGGATAGAGGGTTGCGTGACTTAAGTCTTCTTGATGGTCGGTCGTTGGCGAAGAGCTTCTTATGCAGCAGGTGGTCCCTGTCCGAAGCTCTTTGGTGAAGTCGTATCGCGAGTCTTTCGCGGGCGGATGTCAGGAGGTTCAATGCCACTCAGAATGGGCAGGATGTCAATTGGTGTACTGCGTATACAAACCAGAGATTAGTCGCATAGTGTCATTTAGAGGCGCAGTCTATCTTCTTGGAGTGGGTACTCTGCATCCAGATTGGACTGAGCAATACTCCGCGCTGGAGTAGCACAGAGCAAGGGCGGAGGTTCGAAGCACAGAGAAACTCGGCGCCCCAACGGCAACTAGCGTGAGGGTGCGTAGTATTGATATTACTGGCGTTGATCTTGGCTGCGACTTGTTTAAGGTGTTGCCCGTACGTAAGTGATCTGGTCTAGCGTTATGCCGAGGTACTTCGGAGAGATAACAGGTGAGATGACTTTCCTCGTAGATGGACGTTTAACTGTTTGTTGGCCCTGACAGTTCTTGAGTGATGAAAAACACTGCATACTGTTTTTTCGGCATTTAGTCTTAGTCTCCATCGATGAAGAGTAACAAGTCAGTTTGTCAAGGTCATTGTAAGTGTCCGCTCGATTTCGGTAGTAACGTTTCCTTTAGTTAGTAGGGCTATGTCGTCAGCGTAGATATACTTATGGCTAGTCGTAACAGGTAGGTCGTGAGTGTAGATGTTGAACAGCAATGGTGCAAGTACAGAGCTTGTGGTAAGCCATTACGAAGAAAACGACGTCGAGATGACTGCCCACGGAGATTGACCACAAAGCTTCGTTGACTAACCAGTGTCATAATCATTTTGACATGTGCTTAGAGGGATATGGTTTTTCAATAACTTCAAGTTAAGACTCGTAGCTCATAATGTGTCGTATGCGGGCTGAATAGGTCGATAAAATACAGCACCAGCAAAAACGTTTTCTTCATAGGCATCTTCGATGTCTTCAGTTAGCAAGGCAACTTGATCAGTGGTTACAGCGGTTTAGGGCGGAAGCCGGCCTGTTCATGAGGAAGAACAGATTCGACGATGGGAGTGATACGGTTGTAGATCAGACGCTCGAACAGCTTGAATGCGATTGCAAAGTAAACTGATCGGCCTGTAGCTGGTGGGAGAATCCTGAGGTTTATTTGGCTTCAGGACGGCTATAACTTTTGCAGTTCTCCAGAGTTTAGGAATTTTGTTGAGATTTTAAGCAGGTTGTGAAAAATGACGTCAGCCATGCGATGTATAAATCTGTCAGGTTTTTGTAGAATTCAGGATGGAGGTTATCGGTCTGGGCTTTTTCCGCTTTTACTGAAGTGGATTGGGCTGCAAATTTCTTCTCCGAAAAGTTGTAGCAGAGATCGATGTCAGCATATGGGGCATTCCAGGAAGATTGAGATCGTAGTTTACGGTGCGTGTGAAAGCTTTATTGGAGTGGAATACTTTCCACTAGACAGGAGGCTGTGAGCGATTTGATTGGGTGCAACAGGAGGCACGGTGGTGGTTACAGTTGTTCGGGCCGTTAGTTTATTCAGAGTGTTCACGCTTCTCTGCTTGAGTGCTTCATATCGGAATCTTATCAATGGATGATAGCCAGCGAGCTTGTCTGCGAGTATTGATGTACTTGATGAGTTCGTTTGCAGACTGCTTCTTTTCTTCTAGTTGAGCGACGGATTGCTGCATGTTGACTAGCGAGTTAAGAGCATTTATTGTCCCAGCAAGGTATATATGTCTTCCTGTACGCCACGTGGGATAGAGAATTTGGATGCTACTGCTCGGATTATGGCGCGGTTGAAGTTACCTGGAAGTTGTGATCGAGTTTGGCAGAGATGGGTATGGGGAGTTCCTAGTTAGTTAACAAGGCTCTTAAATTTCTCCCAGTTTGCCTTCGAAAATTCCATTCTTGGGAGATGAATTGTGGCCGTTGTTGAGATGGCGGCTGGCGTGGGTAATCAGTGTCGGTCGGTTGTTGAGATCTCGGGAAATATCGGTAAGTACCGTACGAGTTGGGAGTGGTAGGAGGCTCGTCGTATCGGAGCTGAAGAATGTAAGATTGGATTCGTATACGAATCCAGGCGCGCTGAGTGAAATGTTTTGGGGTGCTTGATTGTCATACAGGAGTTGGAGGTCACCGTTGGAAGCCATTCTGAGATGGAAATACGTTAGAGTTGTTTTGACGATATCCCCATCTGCAATTATGACTGTTGAAGTCCCCAGAGTAGATGACGGGATGTGGGCAGGATAGGAGGTAATTGAATGTTCGTGTTAGGAGGATTGTACACGTTCACAACGATCAATGC
>CAJQUW010011781.1:0-77571 GCA_907163375.1 Prostheceraeus crozeri | reverse complement strand
CATGATTTTGATAAGCTAAATCATGTCTGTAAGCTGCCGCATCTACTCTGTTTATTGTTCTTCAACCTGGTTTTGGATTATTATTCTCATCTAGTCTTATATCTAATCGAGTTCCTGGACCGGTATATGAATGACCAGGAAGATGTTTTTCTTTTGAATATTTACTCCAAATAAATCCAGGAAAGTTTTCTAATGTTTTTTGTATATCACCTCTAGTGTGCAGCCGACCGGTGTGCTGACAATTTGAGGTTCTATGTACTTTTAAGAGATAATCCATTAGATCTAGATTTGAAATTTTTAATTTAATTAAATTTTCGGAATTTGTAGAACTTGTAGAATTTGTAGAATACATTTTTAAAGATAAAATAAAATAAATGTTTTACCCAATCAAACTTTGTTCAGAGGCTTCAGCCCATCACTTTTGTTCAGAGGCTTTAGCCGATCGGACCAAAGGTCCTGATCATACTAGGACTTAGATATATTCCAGAACCATCTTTAGTTTCTTTAATTTCAATTAAATCATCAACATTGTGGAGAATATTTTTAAGAACTCGTTTTCCTTCATGAACTAAATTTAATTTACTAATAAAATTATCTACTACTCCTTGCCCTCTAGCAACTTTCTCTAGCTCTCTATTATGACGTTTTGTTCTTCTAATGCTGCCTTCTCTGATTTATTTTTATTTACTGCTTGGACAATACCAGCTGTTCCACCCGCAACACTTCCCGCAGCTGCTATACCTCCTATTATTAGTGGAATTAATGGGAGAATTCCACCATTCTTTTCATCTTGTAATTGAATATTCTCTATCATTGGTTTACTTATGTAATATTTCTCTTTGTCAATCGTAATAGTTTTAGGTGTATTTTTGTCAACAATGTTACGTAGTTTTAATTCAACAGTTTTATTATTATTATTATTATTACTTTTCGCTTGCGACATTTTTAATAAAAAAATTTTAAGTTACGAAAAATTTTAATCTATTCTAGTTATGAAAAAATTTTAAGTTAAGAATTTTAAATCTACTATAGTTATAAAAAAATTTTAAGTTATAAAAAAATTTAAGTTACTAAAAAATTTTAATTAACCTATCGACGAAGTCTTGGGTTTTAACCAATCGGACCAAAGGTCCTCAGGTTACTAACCTATAGAACTTTCTTCAGAGGCTTTAGCCGATCGGACCAAAGGTCCTCATGTTACTAACCAATCCTAGCCATCTTTCCATTAAGAATTTCAATAGAATATTTTACATCTTCTAGCAATAAACCATAAGCCATCAATGAAGTTGTGGAATCTTTCTTCTCAATATTATTTGTTACATCACACCCATTCTTGATAATATCTTCAGATTGTGCACTTAAATCGAAACAGAAAACAGGATATAAATGTCTCCAATCTCCAGGAATTAATTGTGGTTCAACTCCAAATTCTATACAAAGATTTCGATAAGCATCATATCCTTCCATAAATTGATTATTGGTATCATCGAATCTTAATGGATCAATTGGATATCGGGTTTGATTTAATGAAACTTGTAAACTTCGAATTGTATTAATATGAAAAAGATTGTTTTTCTTATCAAAACTTGGAGAATCATTTCTTTGAAATGTTAGTAATAAATATCTTGGAGTATTCGAAGTTCTAGTAAAATGCCAGTTAAATCTTTGTTCAGTAAAAGTTACAGAACTAGCAGTACGCTTTAGAAAATTTACTGGAATTGGTTTGTTAGCATTTAATCTTTTTGCAATAGCTAATTCGACCTCTAAACTAGGAGTAATATGCTTAATCCACCATTCAAGTCTATCAATTTTTAAATATGCTTTTTTTCCAGTCTTACCAAAAAGATTAATTCATTATTTGCTGTCCGATGAATTATTAATTTAAATTTTAATTGATATGATATTTTATCATAATTTAAATATCCGAATAATGGAGACAATGACCAATTTACTGTCTGTTTACTTTTCTTGTTAAATTCACGTCTTTCTTTATATGCACTATTGTTTGTTTTATTTAAATGATTTGCAATATTTTCTACATCTTTCGCAATTCCTGCGGCATCTGTTCCAGCGTGAGTTAAATCATCAACAATTATACCATCATTAGTATCAGGAAACCAACCTTCGATTTCATTCTTTTTATTATTTTCACCAATTGTTATAAATCTAAGCATTGTATCAATTACACCTGGAGAATCACTTATTGTTTCTATATTTTGAGTTGCAACATCTAAACGCATTTGTGTAAATAATCTTGGAAAAAAATTATTCTCTAATTCAATATTATCACTATCTGGTAATGGGGTTGTAAAATTGGCATCACTATACATAGAATATTCACAGTGTAAAAACGAATCGGGTAAATATAAATAACTTTGCTGATTATCAACTTCAAAAATTAAATCTTCTCCAGTATTTACTCTACTAGAAGATCCGGGATTCATAGCAATTCTTATATAGTCATTCTTTTTTTGATTGTAACTGACGAACGGAGGATCGTCTATCTAAATTTATTTTCGATAAGAGAAGACATTTTTATAAAAAATAATTTGACTTTTTTGTTTTTATCACACATAAAAAAAATTTTACTAAAAAGATTTTTACTAAAATATAATTTTAGAATTTTGCTAAACCAGCTCCGCTGTTCACACCATTACCTCTTATTTCTTCGATTGAACGAACCGTAGGTTCTATGGCTACGCCTGTTTTTTCATTATATTTACTATCAACAGCTATGTTAGCAATTTTGTTTTTTGTTTCCTCTGAAAGTTTTTTTAATTTTTTTAGTTCTTCAGAATCATTCTTAAGTTTACGAATAGTTTCTAGTTGTTTTAATTCGTTTTGAGACTTAACAGCATTTGATATTGCACTAGCTGTACTACCTATAGCAGCTGTTCCTTTTGCAGCAGATGTAATCAAATCTTTATTATTTCTTATTGAGTTAACAATACTTCCTATGCCAGAAAAGATGCCAGCTCCGCTGTTTGCACTATCTCCTTCTTTTTGAACTGTTTCTACATTGTTATAATGGTAAACAGATTTCATAGATGGTTCATGTGCTATTTTTTGATTTGAAGCAAAATGGTTAAGCTTGTGTTTATAAATGTTAGGCATTTTTTATGAATAAATTTGTCTTTTGGAAAAAATATTTACGTTAAGATTTACGTGCGTCATCAAAATTTACATGTGTGATCGGCTAAAGCCTCTGAACAATGTTCTATCAAGATTTACGTGTGTGAATGGACAACAACTTCGTGATAACTTTATTAATTTTCCGTTGCACGTTATCTATTGCGTCAAGCAGCGTGTGATGTATTTTAATTTCTTCTCTATTAACTTGCAATTTCTGCTGATTAATCTTCAACGCCGTTTTAAGAGCATTCAATTGAACTTTAGGAACATCTAACTGATGTTTAACAGCATCTAACTGTTCTTTATTTCCTTTAGAGTTTTCTTGTAAAATTTTCTTTAATTCATTTTCTAAACTGATTTTAAGAGTTTTCATTTCATCAACTTTTTGATTAAGTGAGTTTACTTCATTTATTATTCTATTCATCTTTTTCATTTGTTGAATAATTTTAGAACTTAATTCATCAACACTTTTTTGGAATGTAGATTGTAACTTATTTAAATTCTTAAAAAATAATTTTAGGAGGTTTTTCTATTTCATCTTCTAATTGTTCTTTCAATAATTTTATCTGATGTTTATTTTTAATGACTGCAGATTTTAACTTTATAGAAAGTAATATTAAAATTTTTGATTGTTCAGAAATCTTTTTAAAAAGTTTTGCTATATCTGCTTCTAGCTCTCTATCCTTTTTATCAAGTTTTAATAATTTTTCGTTTAATGATTTGTCATTAAGTTTAAGCAACTTTAATTCATTCATCAGTGGAACCAAAACATCGTTTATATACTCGTATTTTTCTTTTAAGTCATTGATTTGTGTATCAACATATTGTTTATTTGTTAACTCTGTATTTTGTTGCGGAAGAATAGAAAGATGCAATGGACCAGATAAAACGTCTCCAGTTTTCATGATATAATTTTCTATTTCTATTTCTGATTCACGATTATTCGGGATGTATGCACCTCCACCAACATTTGGTAACATCATTTTTTAACAATAAAACATATATATGTCATGAAAATAAAAATAAAAATTGTTTTCTCATGAAAATAAAAAATAAATTTTTCACGTATCAACAAAGACAATGAATAGACATCAGATCACTCAGTCAATTAGCCACATCACGAGAACAATTGTCAAGTGCGATTGTCAGTTATGTTGATGAGTAGGAGGAAAAAGAGATCTCATCACGAACAATTCCAATTCCATGTGTTACATTCTTAACATTAGACCATCTCTTTCTTAATTTTTTATAATGCTCTAATCTTAATAATAATTGAGATTCTTTATCTTTCATATACCTAACTCTATCTTTATGTTTTTCTTTTTTCATTTCATATGATAACGAAGGATGTATTTTTGAGGTTTCTTCTATTTTCGTCGTCGCCGTTGCCGTCGTCGCCGCTGCCGTTGAGGTTTCTTCCACTTTTGTTTCTTCCATTTTTAAAGAAATATTTTGAATAAATATTTTGAATACAATCTTCTTGTATATTGAGACTACGTGAAATTCTTAGAGTACCTAAATTTTCGACCACGTGATATTTTTAGATTACGTGATATTTTGTGACAACTTAAATTTTCGTCCACGTGATATTTTTCGACCGCCTAAATTTTCGATTACGTGATATTTTGTGACAACTTAAATTTTCGATTACGTGATGTTTTGAGACCGCCTAAATTTTTGAAATTTATAGACTGTGACATCCGGTGCAAGCGAAGCGAAGCGCCCCGCCGGATGTCATACTATATAATACTCTCGCGCCCCTACTAGCTGTGCTGCCACACAATGCAAATATATGCCCTAATGTTTTGGAACGACCATTCAAAAAAAATCTCATGTACATCAAGATGATCACCTCGGAAGTGCATAATATTCAGATGGAGATTTATGATGTCGCGGGCAAACTGATCCCATTCCACGCGGGTGCAGTGACCAACATTCGGCTTCATTTCCGGCGGCGTGAATCAGCCGGTGCTATGCAATAGTGGAAATTGGGCTAATAATAATGATATATCCGACTCATTCAACTTATACCTACCAAGTAATGCTCCCGCGGAGAAGTACCCAAGTAACAACCCCTCGCATTAGTAAACTGGGTTTACTAACCCCATATTTGTGGGCTCTGATGGTGGTGCCGGCTGGGAAGTCGGCGTGGAGTCCATCTTCTACAACATTAACATTGGCGACCAAAATGAAGAAGCGGGCATCGCTATCAGCTGGGTTGAGAATCAGCACAAATTGGTCAATGACATTGACCCTGTGAAATATAAGGTGTTGAGAAGAAATGGAACTACAGCTGGCAACAGTTCCCTATATCCCTAGGGCGAATACTGCTGAGGAAATGGAGCGCGGTCTGTACTCCATCCACGACTTGGTGATGGAGACAAGAGGATCAGGTGGACCGGCTTTCCAGAGGAAGGTGATAAAGAAATATAAAAATACCATCCAGTACACCACCCAGTTGGATAGCCTGGTCATACGCCTATCTGTTAAATTAGCCAGACTGCTTGGACACCTCTACCATGTGCTTGTGCTGCGGGAACGCATCCCATGGTTGATGCGGAAGCTGAAGACGGACGAGAAACTGAGCATGGAGGACTTTGCGTGTGTAGTATTTGACCGCAATGTGGTAAAGTGTGATAGACGTGTGATCTTGAACGAACGCCATGCTGAGCCTTTGAGAATTGAACAAAGCATTGCTCAAGGTGTGGAATGATAAGATGCGATCACAGTCACGAGCGAAAACTGCTAAGGGAAAATTTATCACCACGAATATAGTCGAGGAATCTGCGTTGGTTCTGAATGAAGGTCTTCGAGTATCTATCCAACACCCAGAGGTATTGTTCAGCGGAGGCGAGTTTTGGGCGAATTACATCTACAAAGGCCCAGCTCAGTATAAGCAGGCGCATCTCATCCCTTGCGAATTGTATGTAGATATTTACTTGACTGAACTGGTGAAGACTACCGTCCCAGTGGAACAGAAGACTGTGATTGGGCTTAAACCACGCCAATTTGCTACAGTGGGCGAGTCCTTGACAGAAATGAAAAACAAGAGCAACGGATGGCTGAAATTAGTGGGAGCTACAGCAAAGTTGAAAATGGAGCTAATTAACCATTTCAATTGACCATCCCGCCGGGTATTACCATCGACTTGACCCACAATCTGCGTGTCATCCTGGGTTTTGAGGCGCTGTCGCAGAAGCACTTTGCTGAGGGCGAGCACACTAGCACTTTAATTGCCGCAAGACTGGATGAGCGGGATATGAAACTATGCCGTTGATGACCGCCGGACTCATCTCCGCCCGGCGCACCACCAGAACCACCATGTCAAAAGCAATCTCATAGTCCGGGGCTGTCTTAAACGAGTTGAGTGCAAACTTCGGGCTAGCTGGGGTCAAGCGAATACGCATGTCCGTCTGGGAGATCAGATAGCGCGGCTGGCGCAGGAAGTCCAGAATGAGCGGCCCATACAGCTCGTGCACTCGACTAGCATCGGTCACTTCATTCGCTCCACAAAGCCCTTGGTCGCGGCAGCATCAAACTTCCCCGCCTCATCTCTCTGCCAACCCAAAGGGCACATGTGGGTATCCTGGGCCGCCGGATGCATCTGCATAACGGTGGGGAAGTAACCGATGTAGAGACAGCATTATTGGCCGCCCTCCACCTGCATTTCGTCCAACGTCAATGTGACATCCTGGAAGAGAGTGGCGATGGCCAGATTACTCACTGCAATCTCTTCGCCCGTTTTGAAAGCCGTTCCGTCCGGTTTGGTGATTGTGAATTTGACATAGATATAGATGTCATTACTGTTCAAATAGTCTTCCGTGTTGCTCGGCACATGGAACTCAATTGGCCTACCATCTTCAATATTGGATGTGGGGAAATAGTCTTGATTCCGTGAGGCGACAATGTCTGTCTAAACAGGCTGCTTATCAAAGATGCACAGAGCCGAATTCTTCACTTCCATCTCAAAAATTGCCTAGCTTCCGTCTCCTCCCTCGCTGAGATTTTACCGTCCTTGAAGGAGGATTCTTCCGTTTGCGTAGAGAACGTCCGGCGGAGGCAGCGTCGGAAGGGGTGGGAGCGGTAACGGCTATGGCACCAAGTGCATCTCCACCAAGTTGCCGGAGGCGCTTCAAACCCTGTCGTTTCGCCACCTCACGTATACTTTGGCCTTGCGTCACTCCGCTCGCCATATCCGCAGCGAAGCCCAGAGTGTGCTTTGCAGCTTTTTTCAAGAGGGGAATGGCTATTTTAGCAATTGAACCAAGTATACCACCGCCACGCATCCGCCGCAACCCCGCCAACACTGGCAATGCGCCGGAGTCCACATTGGACGGCTGGGAATAGAAGGCTGCCGTTCGGCTCATTGTTTTTTTGGGAATGATATTTCTTCTCCAGGCCTCCTTTAGCTTAAGACCGTTGACTTGCTGCAGCTAGATCGCGCTAGCGCAACCAACTGTTCATGGAGGACGGGTAGCCCAGCCATTTGACGAGCACCCAGCGTTCTCCATTCTGTTGCCGGCGTTGGAGTACGCGCTCCACCATGAACAACTCATCATCAACAGTGTGGAGGATAGACTGGATCTTGCGC
Source organism: Prostheceraeus crozeri (assembly GCA_907163375.1). Classification (NCBI taxonomy): domain Eukaryota; kingdom Metazoa; phylum Platyhelminthes; order Polycladida; family Euryleptidae; genus Prostheceraeus; species Prostheceraeus crozeri. Next base: position 69,848 of record CAJQUW010011781.1, on the reverse strand, counting down.
CGGTAGAAGCGGACCTCAATCAACTCACCATTATAGTTTTTCAGGTAGGCGGTAGGCTGGAGTTTCGTATTCACCTCAGCCACAGTAAATACCTCCTCTGTCCAATTAGCTAAATAACCTTTAGCGAAAACACTCTTCACTTTGGAGATGCGCACTTCATTGCCCCCTTTGATGTCATCGGGGCCTTTGGGCGGGCGCTTCCGCCGATGATTCAACTCGCGCACCTGATCCACGTTCGAGGAGTTACGCCAACTTCTTGATGGAAGCGTTACCACAGGATGGCGCGCGTCATAATAGATGGCTTTCAATCGGTTTGCCGTTTTAGCGCCAAATGCCGGTCGCTGACGCCACGTGCGTCCCCTACCTCGTCCTCCTCGCTGGGGCATCCCTCACTGCCGTCAACTGTGTCCTCTGTCGCAGTACTCTTACAGCACGCACTCACACAGTTAACGTCTACATCGACCACGGGACCTTCGCCTCTTCTTACCGCTCCTGCCGCCGCTCTTGCACAGCAAGTAAGCAGAGACCGGCTGCAGTTTTTACCCATGAAGGTCAAACGCCAATCACTTGTCCGGCACTATCCTCGCCGTCACCGACAGACTTGAGATAGTCACTGCTCGGGTATCGGCGGCTTTTCACAGGCACCCGTTTCTTTGAAGTTGCGGTATTTTGAAAAAGGCGTCTGCTGCTGCTGCCGCTGACGTTGTTGCTTTCTTCTTTTCGCTACTGACCGCGAAGCTTTCTCAGTTATTTTACGGGTGGCTTCAATTGTGCGGGCGCGTGGCCGTGATTGCCTAGTAGTAGCAGTAGCAGCAGACGGTCCCAAATAGGCCAATTCATCTATAGTGTTCCGGTGCAGCATCATGCGAGGGAGGGATATATCGCTCCTTCATTCCCTCTAGAAATTCCGTCCAACCCGTGGGGTGAATTACTGACGTCGGTCGCGAACGGCGTGTTGAATAAGGTTTTCAGCACGCGATCCTAGTTTGGCGTCGCGCCATCCATCAACTCGCTGCGCTCTTTGAACTGCATGGAGGATGAGGCCAGTTGGTTGTACAGCGCCACTGCCCTGTTCCGGTAGGGTTTCGGAGTGCCGAGGGAAATGTCATCACGGAGTTTCTGCTTCCACCGTTTAATATCCTCCACCAGAGCACCCTGTTTGACCATCTGCTGGTGGGGATCGGCATGCTGCGTGGGGTCGATCGCCATACGCGCGTAATTACCATGCCACTGCTTGAGTTTCTGCTGAAATGGTTGGCGTGCGTAGCTGAAGCTTGCCATTTGGTTCTACTCCTCCTCCGGTATGGCCACTAGCCGCTCGAATGTAGCCATGGGGATATGTGCTAGAAAAGTTTATAAATCAGCATGGGACAGACGGTATTCAAGTATTCGGGTAAAACCTTCAAAAAAGCCGCGTTGCTCACTTCCCGACAGCGTTTCACACTCTTTCGGCGCGGCATGGCGATCGTCAAACATGATGCAATGCAGAAGGATAGCGTAAACCATTAGGCCGCCATTTGCAGACTAGCATTAGCCATGCCACCATGATGCAGTAGACCAGGAAAACCATGACCACAACGAAGCAAATAACCACCCCATTTGCAAAATGCAATACTTCTGGCTCAGCAACCAAGCCCGGGGCCGGCGAAATATGCGTCCCAGTACTTGGGAATGGACCAGAACGTGAGCAGTCCACCGGAGCGGCGCACAAAGTCAGTACAGGCAGCAAGAGCTTCAGCAAGACGAGGCAGCCACTGATAGTCTGCATACAAACTGAGCAGCAGATAAATGAAGTCATCAGTACTATTGTAGGACAGCAAATTAAATTGAATAGTTGGATGGGAAGGACAGGACACTAGCGTGAATATGAGAAAATTTTGGAAATACAGCCGGCTGCTGCTGGCGCTCACGTGGGCTAGGATGCTGTGCAATTTATGAAAAGGAAAATACCAGTAGCGCCGACAATGTCGCAGAATGAGCGTCCGCCAAAGGTAGTCGCGCTGCTTCTCATCCCTCGTCATCATAACGGCCAGGTACGGCGACACAAACGCAGATCTGGATATGGATGTGTTTGATTTGGCGTAAGCGAAGGGAACTACCGCGGGCATGAAACTCGGTAATACGACTGGCTATTTTTTCGTCATGTGACGATCATAAAAGTCTTGAGCGGCCAGTTGGTGCACTAGCTCCGAGCTATAGGATCCATGATGATAAGTCTCCACACCCGTCACCACATCGCTGCCCGTCAGCCGTTCGTATTCACATTGCGCGACCAAGCGTGCCTTGATGCGGTAAGCGCGATAATGAGCGCATAATTGATGAAAAAGAGCGGAAGTCTTCGGGTTGATCTCGTCCATATCAGTTTGGAAGTCAGAGAAATTGATAACATAGTCCACTACCACTCCGCAGAGTGCACTCTTATGCACTGCACGTTGACATTGATTAGTTTCATCAGTTGCCCTAAACAGCTCCTCCAGGGCTAGCCGTCGACTACTCATCATCCTGAGTAAAATAAGAGTGTGTCCAAGCTAGAATACACAAATGTACAACTGCATTCAGCTTAACGTAAGCGCGCGCGCCGACAGCGCATATACAAAGCAGCAGGCCACCGCACAACAGTCATTCACCGTTCACCTTCCACCCCAACAAACATGGCTCCTTCAACAATCAACATTGAAGGAAATATAGGTGCTGGAAAAAGCACGCTGATTGCTCGACTCCAGACAGCGGCGGAGACAAATCCAGTGTTGCAGACGCTGAACTTTAATTTCGACCACTTTAGTGATTGGACTAGTGTTCGAGGTTCAGACATGCTCAGTTTGAACTACACGGAACCCACTTGCTGGTCATTCGCATTCAATGTACATGTTTTGAATACACTAGCCAAGCGGCGGTCTGAGAAACAAAATACTTTTGCACGTGGCACCATCTATGGACGGTCTGTTGGAGCGACGCGGAAGGTATTTGTGCCGCACGCACACAGGTGGGGCTTCATGACTGATGCCGAGCACGCCATCTTCGAGGAAATTGCGCCTTGTTGCTCACTCTATCATCCCAATCCAACTGATTATTTCATCTATCTGAGAGCAGCACCGCGCATTTTTCTACGAGCGAGTCCTGCAGCGGAAGTCTGCACATGAACTGCAATCAAACGAATTTACCTTAGAATGGATTGAGTCGTTGGACGAGCTACATGAAGCCTGGCTGGCCGCCAATTCCTACGCGATTGAAGGAGAAAAACCAGAGCGGACCACGTTTTGGAAACTGCTATAGACTTGATTGAAACCATTGTTAGTCAGCATAAGGACTAATGTGCTTGTTTGTTTATGGGTGAAAGGATATAATAAAGCTCTCCATTTCTCACTCGCCTGCGCCTTTCACGTTAAAGTTGAATTGAGGAAGGGCAGAGGTCAGTTTCGGGTACTGGTTTCGTAAACATTTTCGCAAAATAGAGAAAATTTAGCTAAGTTTTTCCCAGCACAAGATTGAAAACTAGGGAATTGATAGGAAAACATTTTTCAGGATATGTCCTCCCCCTTCGTGTTCGCTTGTCTGGAAAATCTTTGTGAACATCCGGTCTAAAATGAAACTTTGGCTACAGCCTGGAAAGCATTTTTCAGTAAACCCCCCCCTCGTGTCCGCGTGTTCGCGTGTCCGCAAAATCTTTGCGGAGACGCCAGAATGAGCTCTGTGTGCTTCCAGTACCACCACCACACTGTTGAGCGGCACCTGCTCACCATGAGACGCGCTGGCTCGGGCGATTCGTGCGACACTTAGCGCTTTCTGTGCTTTTCTGTCCGGAAAAATTTTTTGACCGCACCCCTCACCCCGCAGCGTCTCCTAGAATATCACAGGGGTAGCGTGTACCACGATATCACAAATAACACTACTTGTCCCCTATTCAAGTTGCAGGGTGACAAGTGCGCATAATAGCACCGGTTAGCATAGCTTTGGCTAGGCATTGTGAATGCTTTGATGTGTCTACCTGCAAACTTTATCCATATTTACCTGTGCATTTTGAGAACACATTATTTCATCTGACGACGGTCAGAATTATTCAGTTTTGTCATTTCTTGTAGTAAATTGCGATCCGCATGCATTTGACATCAAATTTTTGATAGAAAACACATTTTTATTTTATTCTATTATTTTTCTTATCCATCATCATTTGACGATTAAATGTATGATGAAGTCATTTTACTAAATCGCAAATGATGTATTGAAATATTGCATTGCAACCATTTTTTTTATTAATAATGCAAAAGTCGGAGCATAAAATTGCAACAAGCAACACATTGAGCGTCTCGTGACTGAAATTCAGACAACAGCATGATGGACAAGTGAACATTTTTACACTTCAGTCTGAATATATGTACAAGGTAAATAAATTTCGACGGATTTCACAACTTTCGAGACATGCTGATTGATTAAACATTATGTCTTTACTTGTAAGGCGTTCGACACAGACTTAAGCATTTACATAAGCTGCCAATGGACTGATTTTTATTCGCAGTTCGACTTTTGAATGACTTATCGCTTTTATGGACAGAGTAGAAGTTCCATTCTATATAAACCTTTTCATCGTGCTGTAAAATCACAATCCAATTTATTTGGTGAGTAGAACACAGCAGCTACTGTATTCGGTGGATTATTTTGAAAAACTATATCGCAAGATTCTTATCATCATCAGATTGTAAGCTCTACATCTGCCTTAAACAGCTTTCAGTCAGCTACTTCAGATTTATGAAACATCACACTGTAAACCGTCAGCTACCAAGTGAAATAAATTTCGCTGCCAAACTAACTTATCAAAAAAATAGCATGTCTTGCCAAATTAAGACAGTTTCGCATTCTTGGTTACCAGACCGTCTTCATTTGGTATCGGCCGCCTGGGTGAAATCCGACGGTCTGGTAGGTAATTTGCTGTCAAACATTAGTGTAGCTGCCAAATCACCTTGAATTGTATTGGATTCTATCTAATTTCTATTGTCTTCATTTCGCAGCAATTACCTGATCATATGGTACCCATGATGTTGAATTGGCTTCAACTTCTCATATTTAGCCTATACTGACTCTATGCTACTTATAAATTAATAGCAATTGATATACTACATAACTTTAAGCGGCAGTCTTGTATTATATCATTTCATTTTCTGTTAAACATGAAGGGTGAAATTTCAGCCAAATCTTAAGTCAAATGGAATAGAATGCAGGTCTTAACCACTACCTTCTATAACCTTCTTAACCACTACCTTCTATAACCAACTTCGCAAATCCTCAATTCCATGCAGTGCAAAGACTAAATTCAATTGGATTGATCTGTAACTTCAAAACTACCACATGTAACTATATATCTCAAAGATAATTTTATTTGTTATTTTATGAATTAGCATGTATTGCCATTTCGGATTGATTGTCATCTTAAACATAAATTTATTTAATGTGCATAGTCCATAGTTGTAAACTTATTGATTATTTATAAAATCTTTTAGCCTTTCTTGTAATGTAATCGAATTCAATATTGCAAGTTTGACTCTTAAATCTCAATAGCATGCTACTCATAACGCAGTAATAAGTACCATGCAACGAAGGAGCGATGTATGTTGACAAAATGCCTCAAATCACTATATCATAAATTGCAAATTTCGTGTTGGAGTTGTAATACAATTTGACCGGAAGAAACCTGATGTTTCATAGATTAAATTGGCATATATGTCACTTTCCTAAATTGTGCTAGCTTTGAGCAGTCGTCATCAAGCAAACAATTGAACGTGACACTTGGAAGCTTTAAGATAGGTACGATTTTTGAAGAAAATTGGCTGACAGCATGAACTTCCCGACATCTTTTTTCATATTGCAAAGATTTCATCATTCTTTGAATGAACAATAATAAACAGACTGCTTCAAATCATTGTTGACACCTCCGAAAATTTAGTTATCATCATTTCAATATCAGTTGATTTCAATGAAATTAAAGTTCTAATTTCAGTTACTTTCCTAGTTCCATTGTACCTGTGAATCAAAAACATCAAGTTTCAAGAAAGTAGCAATGCCTTTTCGATTAAATTACAAAGGAAATTACAAATTTCCCCTGAGAAGCTTACTATTCATGGGAGTTAATCTGTCAAATAGGGTGACAGATTTGATTAACAGTAGAAAAATAAATTTATAATTCTCTATGGCTATAAATATAATTTGACTGATACTTTTAAAGCAATCAAGCTTTTCATCATTCACGGTACAGCTTAAAAGGATGTTATTAAGTGAAACTCATATATTGTTTATTTTATTGCACAATTTTCCTTTGCAACCTTTTCATTTTAAAATGCCTATCAGTCTATGATAAATGACCCATGCGGCTAGGAAACATAATTATGGAGACTGACACATTTATGGAATTATATGTAATTCATAGAAAAAAAGTGTCTACAACCTATAAAAAGGACGTAAAATAATTTGCAATGCATGCTTCGTATTGTCATGTGCATCATTCAAGAAATAACAGAGACGTGGCTTCAAGAATATAAGCGAATTTGTAGCATGACGAACTTCAAACTTTAAAAGTCGTTGCCTGCACGTCTGTTGAACTGCCATGAAAGTAACTTAAAAACGTTGCGAGAAAATAAAGTCTAAATTTGAAATGCACCATAAACTATTCCAATGCAAACTTTGAAAATTGCCATGCAAATCAAGACAAGGCATTGAAAATTGCCACAAAGTTATATTTTAAGACATTTTCAAAAATATACAATATTTTTTTCTCAGGTAGAGAGGAATCCACAGCAGAGCAAGAACACAACCACATTCAACCACATGGCATCAACAAAGCAAAACTTGAAATGAGACTAAATTGAAATCCATCGTGGAAAATTCAAATGAAAATCGGATAGACAACTATTGATGGCATTGATTTCAACTCTTGCTCACAACTCTCAACTCTACAGTAGAAAAGTGCCATCATTCATGATGCAATAGCATGAAAATTATTTGATCTACAGTTAAGTATGCTTTATTAACACTTTTATGCGACTAGAAGAAAGAGAAACATCTGGTAGACACAAGACAGGTTTGGTCGGCGCTACCCAAAGAAATTGACAACAATAAAACCTATAGAATGGAAATTAAGCTTCATGCAATGCACAATAACGGCACATAAATCGCACGCATTTTCACTTAGATGCACCTGCCAACGTCTGCATCATTGGGTTAGAATCAGTCACATGAGTAAATCGAAACTTTTAATTGGTTCTTCATGCCCAAACTTAGTTCCCCCGGATGTGCCGCGACCTTGAGTCAATTTCCATTCTAGCGAACTTCAGATAAACAGTTTATTTCTATGGCGATACCAAATGAAAAGCAATAAAGTATTTGGAAGCAAGCATTTCATCGGTTTGGCAGCGCACAGTTTACAGTGTACACCAAATTTTGTGCACATGCATGTTCTTAATTCTTGTGAAAGAGTGAAGCTCTCGGAAAGCGACGAAACTTCTAAGATTGCAAAGAAACTGTTTAAAATCATCATACTCGAATGCCCAGAACATCTTGCAAATAAACTTCAATTGAACGTGTTCATAGACTCATTTATGATTAATCGACATTGTTCTTCGAATTTGTAGAGGATTTCTATTTTGAAATGCCAACAACTAAAACAGATGCTTTTCCTAGCTAAATGCCATTGTTTGCTCAGTCGTAATATGATGTTAATGTGACTATAATCACATGCTGTTTTGATGCATTTTAAGACTCTTCATTGTCAACCATCTCCGAAAAGAATTACACGTAGATGCTTGAAAGATTATCCCTTTTGCGTAGAATTTAATGCCAAAATTCAAGACGAACCTTCAGCCTCCATTATCTTCTGGCGTTTATTCTCAAGTTAATTAATGACCTCTATTCATGTATATCGATGCGAAGTACAAGATGTTAACACCATTTTGTGGTTTCGGAACCTTAGAGTGAAGGATTAAACATTTACAATCAACCTTTTCAATAGCCTATACTAGATGAGTAGACCGGTTGCCAGTTCTGTAAAAAGTTTTGGCGAAATTAAAAATGATAACACTTTCAAAACCCTATTGCACAACTCATGAATCCATTTCTTAAGTTTCATAAACAAAAGGCAATTTCTATAGACGAAATGATCCCTTCAATATTTCGTAGATAGATATATCTTGTCTATAGCCTAGGCAGACTGACGACAATGTGTAGACATGTAATATCGGAAATATATATATTATATTATGTTGATATCAATATTTGAAATCAGTTTTATATATGTGCAGAAGAGTGCAACGGAAAAGAACAATAAATCGAAGAAAATATTTTTTGTTATTCTCATAGAAGTAGATGATCCTATGCTGTTTGTTGCCATTTTAGGTCCATTAGCTGCGGATGTTGTATAAGTTGTCCTTCACTAAGTTGTGTTCTTCATTCATTGTTCTGTCTCAGGAAAGTTGCTACACAGAACCTTAAAAGCTACAAAGACATATTACCTCAGCAAATGAAATCTTTAGCGAGTTTCATCAAAATATCGCTAGACACATACGAAGAGAAACGATTGAAGAATGCTTGAACAGCTAAAATCGAAAGCTATGATAAAGCTTCACTTACTAAGAGTGATGAGATATCTATCAGATAAAACTTCTCAGATACTTTCGATCAGTGCATGACTGCGTATGAACTATTATCGATTGCATAGGACTTAAAGCTGAGGATTCTTCTATGAAGATTTCTCACTACTTTCAGATTGATCTGAATACAAAGTCCTTCACAAAACTCCAGTGAATACTCACATTTGCATTTGAAGTCTACATGTATTGTCGAAGTTATAGCCATGCAAATATGAACATTTTGTAAGAAGAAAATGCTTGTGACAGTGCTAAACCAAAAAGAAAGAGAGAAAGAAAAATAAACTGATGTTGTAAATAGGAGTTCGTCCCATGTGCTCCGATAATAGATAAAGCTCACTATTACTATTCATGGACACAGGTAAAGCAGCCATGCTGACATGCAAGCTTTGTCATATCAGCTCGCTATGAAGTAGACCTATACACATGCAAATAACAATCATGGATTCCCTATTGTGCCTCCAAGTCTTGCATCACTAAATCAATCACTGTGCATATCGCTACATGCATGATATTTCTGATTAGGAGTTCGATTTTGCAACGGAAGTTGTCATCATCATCTTTCCACGAACTCATTGTAGAGCAGTTACAAATTCTAATAGTAGTCACTAGTAACCAAGCTGGATTCTCGTTCGTTATCAGCATTTTCAGGGAAGAAATTAGTTTGAATTCTGCAGCGCTCCGATGTATTATCTACTACGTACAGTAGCTGTCCTATAAACAACGTGTCACGTCATACAATAATACTGTGTCATGTATTTGGATGGAAAAATGTCCCATATTCTTTCAGAGACAATGATGAAACTGGGTCTCCTACTTGGCTTGATTGCCTGCTGCACTGCCGCTGGTCCCAACAACAGCTCCGGAGGTCGTGGACAAAGAGGTGAAGATGATGATGGTAAACCTCCATTGCCCGCCATGCTGGCTGAATTCCTCGACATCGTGGGAGAGCTCGATCATCCCGAAAGAGACTTCCCTTGCCCTAAAAACGAATCTGCAGCATGTGAGAAGATCGAAGGAAAGTTTGAAGATTTTTACAAAAATCTTGACAAGATTCCTGGCATTGCCTTCCACACTGCATTCGCTGGTTCAGCTTTGGACATAGAAGAAGCCAAGAAGACACAAAACAAGACAGATATCGCTGGATTGAAGAAAGAACAAAATGAAACTCGACAGAAAATGGGAGATGCAGTTGAGGAAGTCACCGAAGCTATCAGCTCAATCATGTGCTGCGCACAAGCAATGAAAGGAGAAGTGAAGCACTTTATTGAAGAACAGAAGGATAGAGAACGTGAAAGACGCGATGATGACGATGAAGAAGGAGGACCCAGACGAGGTGGTCGCCGAAAGGGACGGAAAGGACCCCGACGAGATGATGATGAAGATGATGACAAAGATGATGAAGAGTGAGGACCACGACTACGATGCAGACGCTGAGGAGGACTGTTTTGAATATTTTGACTGGCTCGCTAATTGCCCATTTCCACTTCATTTTTGAACAATTATTCTACAGAAGTACTTGTTGAATTACGACAAATATAACGCATTAGAATTTATTGACTAGCTTTTTTGTGAAGATTGTCCTGCTAATGTTGTTGAGTAAGTGAAAGCAATCGTTCTTTACTTTAGTTAGTGCTTTTGACTCCGTGACAAACAATTCATGTTAAGAGGCAAAATTATATGATACCAAACCAACGACAACACAGAAGTAAGCAGAACTATTGATTGTCTTGCCAAACTCTGAGGGAAATGGGACCGATTTCGGTTGCTAACTTATGCGCCAGCTTGGCATACCAACTTTTACCAACATAATAAAAATCTGTCTATTGATAAAATATCAATCACAAACTGGCTAAATTCAACTGAGAACCTAATTGACTTTTTTTTATCATGATTTAGATTAAAAATTCGTTTATCAAGATTCTAATAAACGGAGTCATTCAAGGGGCATCTGAATTATTGAGAAGTACGGAATGTTGAGGGATGACTTTCATTGCTTTCTTCAGGCCTTTGTAAAATAAATGGCATTTGACATCGAATGCAAACTGTTCAATACCAAAGCTACTTACGGAACCGATCTGCAAATCGAGAATAGCAAAATGTACGAAAGCGATATTGTTCGTGCTCAAACACAACGAAAGCGATTGGATTCTGCATACGATTATCTTTATCATCCAATAGGAAAGCCAAAAGCCTTCGTAGTTTATGAACACGAGCAATAGCGCACTCGCACATTTTGTTATTCTCGTTTTGTACATCGGTTTCGTAGTCAAAATCAGCCAGCTTTAGTGCTCTGCAGTTTACAGTAATAGAAACTCCCTGTAGAAAGATGCTAGGTCACTGAAAATGAAGGCTTTCTGAATGTTAAGGACATTAATTAGTCCCAAGTCATAGGAAATACACGTACATTCACGAAAGATGCGCCTGTCATCACAGTTAATTGGCCGGGCAAAAACACAGTTGTAGTCAGAGTTTCCTATGGGAGAACCAAAATCTACATTCGCAGTGGGATGATGGTCGACAATATTGCGGTCAGCAAGCATCTTATCAAGATGAGCATTCAGTTCATTCACAATGTTGCACAGGGCGAAGGCTGCTGACAAAAATGTGTGTTGTGTCGGTTGAAGTCGCTTGCACTGACCAGGATGTGGTTAGGGTATTTCAAGAGAAAAGCATCAATGACAGGGCGAAGCGTTTCATCGAATGCAGCGAATTCTCGGGCCGATATTCCAGGGGAGACAGATGCCGGCAAGAATGAGGTTCATCACCGGAATGCGGAGACAACATACTTCAATGCCATCTACAGTGTAATATGGATAAATAAATGTTCAGGGAATGGAAGCAGTTTTTGACCAAACTTCTACACCACCACTCCCACAATCGTTTGATCTGTCAGTACAGAAGCAAGTATATCCGGGGGAATGATGAAAGCTTCAACTGGAGTCGTGGAAAATAATCAAGTCTCAGTACGGATTACGATATTTTGACACTTGAGATCATCAAATTTATTACTGATGGACAGCAGGTTTGAAAGGAAAAAGGCAGGTAATGCATCTCTCTTTGCATGATTGGATATCAAATCTCAACTTAAAAGTTTGTATTTACCTCGTCGACCACCATGCCATTGACATAAAACCTTTTGTTCTTAACAAAAGCCTTTCCGATGAGATTGTCTCTCCGAAATTCGTACGCGACTTTCCTCATATCTGCTAATTTCCTCTGAACATGACGAGGCAGGTCATCTTGTATGAAGACACGATTTAGTGGTTGAGCTGCATCTTTGAGATGGCGATCTTCAAACAAAAACATTTTTTCTGTTTTCTCGGTAGTTCGCACCATGCTAAGTCTCGGTTAGCTATCGTCACGTGGCTTACCAATTCTGTAGACATCATTCAAATGATCAAGCTCATCAGAGAGACCCAGAGCTTGAGCCACTGTCAAGACGGATCGACGACAGTCTAGGATAGGCCTACCAAAGTTATCGAAGTTCCGATTTCAGGAAATTCCTTATGATGAAGGACTTCTTTCGTTCCTTGCATTCATTAATTGCAAGTTGTTTCTGCATGACAGTAATTGACTCCTCTACATTTTTTATTTCTTGAATACGGATTTCATTCAAGGCGTTGATATTTCTTTGAAGGGTCAGGTAGCTTTCCTCAATCACTTTTAGTTTACCATGAACACAGTTAAAGGAGTCTGTGACTTCCGCTCAACTTCCTGTAGCTGCTTATCAAACTCCAAATGCAAAGACTGAAATAAATCTTGAGATTGCTGCAACAATTTTCTGATCTTAGTTGCTATCTTCTCTTCAATAGATCGAGAGATCTATTCATCCATGGAAGACAGAGCAGATTCCAAATGAGACGCAAAGGATTTCTGGGCTATGTCGGCACTGCAGTTGAGAAATTCTTTGCATTGAAAGCAGACAAAGAGGATTCTGGATAATTCTTTATCAATGTCTGAAGCGTGACCTGTACAAACAACGTGAAATTGCTTACTGCCTCCAGGACTATTACATGATATTAAACGCTGCTCATGATCATCTGACTTGTCATTGAGCTGAACAATGAAATTGCCAGTTGTCCATTTTACAACTTGCAATTGTATGATAGAGAGTGACAGAGTCCAACCAAAAAAATAATTTTCAGCAATTCTAACGGTAGCTCACAGATGTCAAAGTCGGAGTGCTAAACACATGTACTAGCGAGGCAACTATGATTAATCGGCTCTGCAGTTAGACATATTCATAGCAATTCTCACACGATGATGAAAGTCATCCCAGCAGCCATTTACGATAGAATATAATGCTTACTAATTCAAATTATTAATTGAAGTAGTCCTAGTGAGGACTGATGGCGTTCTCCAATCAGCAAGTGTACATACACTTGCAATGCTACTGTAACCATTGGATTGATCACTTCTTAAAAGAACACAATGGAGCTCTCTCGTGGCAACGAATTAAAATTGATCAGCTTTTGCCCAATGTCTGTTTAAAATGGAAATCTTGAGACTTGCAACACCACTCATTCTTGCTGTTGATATACATGTAGGTACTAATACCATAGATTCCAAACACTGCCGCATACACTTTCAAAACAGACGTCTAATATACTGTACTAACTAAAGGTGCTGGTAGTGGAGATAGAATAGGAAAATAGTCATCATACAGTAGGTTGAGGAAATTAACAATGGAAAATGGTCTCCATAGGTTGGGGAAATTAAAAAAATGGATATTATTAAACAACAGGAAGCAGATGGATCACAAATGGATAAGTGGAGGTAGAACATAGAACTACAATGATGCTACTACACCGACTACAAGTGAATTGATTATGCATTATGTCTGAGACTATGTATGTGGATAACGGAAATACATGTAGTGGACAAGTGGAAAGTGGTTAATCGAAGTAAACAATAAAACTGTAATGACTCTCTATTACTCCGAAAGCAATTGAACTACACTACTATACTAAGACTACTCATGGAAAATACTATTTCTTCACTTGAATTTGTTATCGCATGTTTCTTAATCCGCCTATATTATAATACTTCATGGAATCCAGCATTTCTTCATTTGTTCTTCATTCGAAATACAATACATCGACCAGTTCCTCAGCTGCCGATTAAGGGATACAAAACATAATACTGCAGTCCGTCAGTCATCAGCAGGTACTCGTCTAGTTGTGGTTCGACCCCAAACCTGAACACTCAATCCCACAGGAGCAAGCTCCACAAATAGTGGCTGACAAAAAATACTGAATAGGTAATCATATGTCTTGAAAGACACGTCAAAAAGATTAGTCAGACATCATTCAAATGCTACTTTCGCACATGTAAACTCATCCTGTCATTAAATTCATCCCATCAACAAACACAGTATGCTTTTTGAGATCCGCACATGTAAACAAATCCCGAACATCAATGTGTGCTTTTTTCGATTCCCACAAGTAAACAGATCCTGTTCATCCTCGATTCCCATAAACATGTAATCGTTGTGTGATAAATATGAAATCCGCCTTTACACAAACTTCGCTTCATTGGAGATTAAACAATGGGAGCTCTTTCATCTTCCTTTAGCCACGCAAAGCGCCCTGCATTCGCTCTTCACCGCCCCAACCCCACCTTGAGAAGATCCGTCTGCCTCTTGTGCACGTTATGTTGTCAATGTATTGTGCACACTCTATCAACGCACAAGAATGACGGATGTAATCACAGTTCACACAGAACACGGTGAAGATAACGAAATCGGTGAATAACGACGCAATCCGTACATAAATCCTTATGAAAGATGCACGACGATATCGATGGGATGATTTGCGAACGATTGATAGAAAAAAATAACGAAAAATAGAGGATGATTGCCAACTTAGAGGCACAAGCACGATGTTGCAGGACGAGCTTGTGAATCACACGACTGATCTTGACACTGCTTCGCATTGCATTCTCAGACGATTAAAAAGTGATTGATTCATCGTTTTATATTGACATGCGTGTATATTCATATTCATGGATAAATGAAGCTCGCAAGTTTACATAAGAGAAATTAGCGAATATACTACATAAAGAAAGTTGGAAAAGAAAGCGTGACACGATAAGTAACAGCCAAACTCTCTTTTACCTATCGATGATCGATTCTGTAATGAAAAAGCAGTTGAAAATGATTGATGAGCGCCATATCTTCTATGCTTATCATTTATGAACTATAGCTCGGTGTACATTAGGTGCAGTTCGCAGCTCGTCGCTTGCAGTTCAAAAAATGACGCTGTAGGTCGCAGTTCGCAGGTGCCGCATGCTGCTATCTATTAATGCAGTTGCATTAAAGCAAGTACTTACATTGCCAACGACATCGTTCGTTGAAAAGGCTGCAACAACACAACGGCAGTTCGCATGTTTAACAACAATTGACATCAACATTTCGGAGAAATTAATGTGCACGCATCAAGGACGAACTGTGAAATGTAGCTAATGTACACCACGCTTTATTCTGCTCAGCAGGATAGCTTGATCATTTAAATGCCCATACACAAAGGGTGTCATGTCTATATCTGAGATACCAACGCAGTTTCTGTGATTCATTATAGAGATACAACATCCTATTGTCAGAAGGCATTGCATGCCACAGATTATTCTGCCTCCGGAAGTGGCTGTGGGATGTTCCGGCTGTTGTATTGCACGACTTGTCCCCTATTCAAGTTACAGGGTGAGAACTCAGCATAATAACACCGGCTAGCATAGCTTTGGCTAAGCGTTGTGAATGCTTTGATGTGCCCATCTGCAAACTCAATCCATATAGGCCTATGCATTTTGAGAACACGTTTTTGCATCTGACGACGGTCAGAATTATTCATTTTTCTCATTGCCTATAGTAAATTGCCATCCGCATGTGTTTGACATTAATATTTCAATAGAAAACACATTTTTGTTTTATTCTATTATTTTTCTTATCCATCATCATCAGACGATTAAATGCATGATAAAGTCATTTTACTAAGTCGCAAATGATGTATTGAAATATTGCATTGCAACCATTTTTGTTGATTAATAATGCAAATGTCGGAGCATAAAATTGCAACAAGCAACACATTGAGCGTCTCGTGACTGAAATTCAGACAGCGATGTGATGGACAACTGAACATTTTTACACTTCTGTCTGAATGTATGTACAAGGTAAATAAATTTCGACAAGGTTTCATAAACTTCGGGACTTGATTATTGATAAAACATTATTTCTTTACTTGTAAGTTGTTCGACACAGACTTAGGAATTTACATAAGCTGCCAATAGACTGATTTTTACTCGCAGTTCGACTTTTGAATGACTTATCGCTTTTATGGACAGAATAAAGATTACATGCTATAAAAACCTTTTTATCATGCTGTAAAATCACAATCCAAATTATCTGGTGAGTAGAACACAGCAGCTACTGTATTCGGTGGATTGTTTTGAAAATCTATATCGCAAGATTCTTATCATCATTAGATTGTTGGTTTTACGTCTGCTTTTAATCGATTTCAGTCAGCTACTTCAGATTTATGAAACATTACACTAATCATTATGCACATGCATGTTCTTAATTCTTGAGATAGAATGAAGCTCTCGGAATAAAGCGACGAAACTTCTAAGACAGCAAAGAAACTGCATAAAAACATCATACTCGAATGCCCAGAACATCTTGCAAATAAACTTCAATTGAACGTGTTCATAGACTCATTTATGATTAATCGACATTGTTCTTCGAATTTGTAGAGGATTTCTATTTTGAAATGTCAACAACTAAAACAGATGCTTTTCCTAGCTAAATGCCATTGTTTGCTCAGTCGTAATATGATGTTAATGTGACTATAATCACATGCTGTTTTGATGCATTTTAAGACTCTTCATAGTCAACCATCTCCGAAAAGAATTACACGTAGATGCCTGAAAGATTAGCATCCCTGTTGCGTGGAATTTAATGCTAAGAAATCACAAATAACCTTCAGCCTCCATTATCTTCTGGCGTTCATTCTCAGGTTAATTAATTACCTCTATTCATGTATATCGATGCGAAGTACAAGATGTTAACACCATTTTGTAGTTTCGGGACCTTAGAGTGAAGGATTACACATTTACAATCAACCTTTTCAATAGCCTATACTATATAGATCAGTAGACCGGTTGTCAGCTCTGTGAAAGGTTTGACGAAATTAAAAAGGATAACACTTTCAAAACCCTATTGCACAACTCATGAATCCATTTCTGGAGTTGCATAAACAAAAGGCAATTTCTATAGAGAAAATGATCTCTTTGAATACTCTGTAGATAGATATATCGTGTCTATAGCCTAGGCAGACTGACGACAATGCTCTTACCAATGATTTAACAAATTACAATTAAAGAATGTAAATATGTAGACATGTAATATCGGAAATATATATTATGTTATGTTGATATCAATATTTGAAATCAGTTCAAATTCATCAAAATCAGTTTAATTCTGCGTTTTATATATGTGCAGAGGAGTGCAACGGAAAAGAACAATAAATCGAAGGATATATTTTAGGTCATTCTCATAGAAGTAGATGATCCTATGTTGTTTTTTACCACTTTAGGTTCATTAGCTTCGGATTTTGTATAAGTTGTCCATTACTAAGTTATGTTCTTCATTCATGATTCTGTCTCAGGAAAGTTGCTACAGAACCTTAAATGTTACAAAGACATATTGCCTCATCACATAGAATCTTTAGCGGTTTCATCAAAATATCCCTACACACATACGAAGAGAAACGATTGAAGAATGCTTGAACAACTAAATTCGAAAGCTATGATAAAGCTTCACCTACAAAGTGTGATGAGATATCTATCAGATGAAACTTCTCAGATACTTTCGATCAGTGCATAACTGCGTAGGAACTATTTCCGGTTATATAAGACTCAAAGCTGAGGAATCTCCTATGAAGACTTCTCACTACTTTCAGATTGATCTGAATACAAAGTCCTCCACAAAACTCCAGTGAATACTCACATTTGCATTTGAAGTCTACATGTATTGTCGAAGTTATTGCCATGCAAATATGGAAATTTTGGACATATGGACATTTTCAGAAGAAAATGCTTGTGACAGTGCTAAACCAAAAAGAAAGAAAGAAAGAAAGTAAACTGGTGTTGTAAATAGGAGTTCGTCCTATATGCTCCGATAATAGATAAAGCTCACTATTACTATTCATGGACACAGGTAAAGCAGCCATGCTGACATGCAAGCTTTGTCATATCAGCTCGCTATGGAGTAGACCTATACACATGTAAATAACAATCATGGATTCCCTATTGTGCCTCCAAGTCTTGCATCACTAAATCAAACACTGTGCATATCGCTACATGCATGATATTTCTGATTAGGAGTTCGATTTTGCAACGGAAGTTGTCATCATCATCTTTCCACGAACTCATTGTAGAGCAGTTACAAATTCTAATAGTAGTCACTAGTAACCAAGCTGGATTCTCGTTCGTTATCAGCATTTTCAGGGAAGAAATTAGTTTGAATTCTGCAGCGCTCCGATGTATTATCTACTACGTACAGTAGCTGTCCTATAAACAACGTGTCACGTCATACAATAATACTGTGTCATGTATTTGGATGGAAAAATGTCCCATATTCTTTCAGAGACAATGATGAAACTGGGTCTCCTACTTGGCTTGATTGCCTGCTGCACTGCCGCTGGTCCCAACAACAGCTCCGGAGGTCGTGGACAAGGAGGTGAAGATGATGATGGTAAACCTCCATTGCCCGCCATGCTGGCTGGATTCCTCGACATCGTGGGAGAGCTCGATCATCCCGAAAGAGACTTCCCTTGCCCTAAAAACGAATCTGCAGCATGTGAGAAGATCGAAGGAAAGTTTGAAGATTTTTACAAAAATCTTGACAAGATTCCTGGCATTGCCTTCCACACTGCATTCGCTGGTTCAGCTTTGGACATAGAAGAAGCCAAGAAGACACAAAACAAGACAGATATCGCTGGATTGAAGAAAGAGCAAAATGAAACTCGACAGAAAATGGGAGATGCAGTTGAGGAAGTCACCGAAGCTATCAGCTCAATCATGTGCTGCGCACAAGCAATGAAAGGAGAAGTGAAGCACTTTATTGAAGAACAGAAAGATAGAGAACGTGAAAGACGCGATGATGACGATGAAGAAGAAGGACCCAGACGAGGTGGTCGCCGAAAGGGACGGAAAGGACCCCGACGAGATGATGATGAAGATGATGACAAAGATGATGAAGAGTGAGGACCACGACTACGATGCAGATGCTGAGGAGGACTGTTTTGAATATTTTGACTGGCTCGCTAATTGCTCATTTCCACTTCATTTTGAACAATTATTCTATAGTAGTACTTGTTGAATTACAACAAATATAACGCATTAGAATTTATTGAATAGCTTTTTTGTGAAGATTGTCCAGCTACTGTGGTTGAGTAAGTGAAAGCAATCGTTCTTTACTTTAGTTAGTGCTTGTTGACTCCGTGACAAACTGCCACTGCTAGACTGAATGTCTGTCTCGCTCCAAGAAATTTCATGAGGTTTGGAAACATCTAAACGATTACAGAAACGGCATGTTTTTATTTTGTGTGATTTAGAGAATATACTGCTTCTGCATTATATACATTAATGAAGTCAATAGTAGTTCGACTATTTGAGTGACTATTATCGACTATAATGAGAGATTGTATCAACAAGATTTTCTGTCGGTGGACTGCCAAATATCATCTAATGACAATGTGATTGAATGCATGCATTGACGATGGAATTTGCAGAGACAGCTTGAACGGTTCACAGCGGTAAAAAGTTTCATTCTGTCGTACTCAGCGATTCTAAAAGCAGACGACAATCAAAATTTGAACTCTGGGCGCAACTTCTAATTTCTACCAATCAATACGATGACTTTCTGGACCAACTTTGATTATCAATGAAAGCACTCACAGAATTAGACAGGTCGTCTCACCTTCTGTTTGACTAGAAAGGAAGCATTGGAACAGGTAATGCCTATGAAATGGCACAATCTGCTGACATAATGCCAGAGCAATCGAAAAATGAGCAGCCAGTTCAATATCAATAAACAAGCTCAATTGTGCGAAGCTTCAGTAACTGTTATCAACCGGATCACACAGCAAAGAGACACAATCAATGTCAGCTTCAACCACAGAATTAGATTGCTTAAGCATATCACTTTGCTAGAAGTGCAAACTGATTCAAAACAATGGCACATGAAGGAATTTATCAAGTGGGCAAAAGAATTTCTTAATACCTTGCAGAGATAGGAAAAATAGTCGTGCGTCGATTGCGGATTGCCGTGAATTCCTTTAAAATGCCCCGATCGCCACGATTCCTTCAGATTCGAAGAATTCAGATCATTGCGCAAAAGTTTTCTCGATAATGTTGGGCAGTCCGATCATTATTAAAAAAAGATAGCAGGCGCACGAAAAAACGTTCACAATCTTCTCTGTAGAAGTTGACATCGACTGCGTCTCTTTGGTGTGTGATTTGGTTGATAACTGTCACTGAAACTTCAGACAATTTTCCGTGTTTAATGTTAAACTGGTTGCTCATTGTTCGATTTCTATGGTATTATGTCAGCAGATTGTGCCCTTTCATTAACGTTACATGTTCCAATGCTTCCTTTCTAGTCAAACAGAAGAAGAGACGACCGGTCTAATTCGTGAACATTTTTTCGTGCGCCTGCTATCTTTTTTAATAATGATCGGGAGGACCATCATTATCGAGAAAACTTCAACGCAATGATCTGAATTTTTCGAATCTGAAGGAATGGTGGCGATCGGAGCTTTTTGAAGGAATTCTCAGCAATCTGCTAGGGACGCACGACTGTTTTTCCTATCTCTGTAAAGTATTAAAAATTTCCTTTTGCCCACTTAGTAAGTTCCTGCTTGTGTCGTCGTTTTTAATCAGTTTGCACTTCTAGCAAAGTGATACGCTTAACCAATCTCTAATTCTGTGAAAGTACTGCTTTCTAGAACATGCATTTTCTGATGCTGTCATATGAGTTTCTGACGTCTCTGATCTCACCTTTTCGTTCTACATTTTCGTTCACCATCAGGAGAAAACTGAATTCATTCTTTAAGGGAAATAGTGATTTATTTGATGCTATTATTGTTTCATCTCCAAAAGTGCTATTGAATTGTTTGTATTATTTTAATAAATCATCTCCAAAAGAGCTATTGAATTTTTTGTATTATTTTAGTAAATCATCACAGCGTGTCAGCTACTTATACATTTTTATTTCATTTAAAATGAATGGTGAAAATCTGATTGAGTTATCTCCCAGAGTCTTTGGTTTGACCGCGTTCTTAAAACAATACGGTAAACAAACAACTACGAATTTTGATCTAAAGAAAATTGCTAATCAATTGGGAATAAAGAATTTTCACATATTGATGAGAGACGAGTTACAATTGATCAAAAATAAGCCAACCGTAAATTTCATAACAAATCTTCACACGTCAGATCAAAAAAGGAGTACATTGGTCAGCGGGTCAAAGAAATAAAAATGGAGATAATTATTATTTTGACCGCCCAGAGGCTGAGAACTATTGGTTCGACTCATATGGATTGCCTCCAACAAATGAAGTCAAAGAATTACTTGGAAATGGAACATACAATACGTTTCAAATTCAAAAACCAGGAACAACTTAATGTGGTCAATTATGTTTATATGTTTTGTATAAATTACAAAAAGGCGTACCATTTCTAGATATTATGTTAGAATTGAATAAGGGAATTTAATTCCCGAAAAAACGTTAGTTTCAATGATAATGATAATGATAATTAAAAATCACTTCGTTGTAATTCATTTTGATAAAATCGGCCCCTGATATCTTCATCATCTAAATCTTTGATTTCGTAAGTAATCGGATAAGTTTGATTTATTTTACAAACTTCAAATATCTCTTTAGTCCAATAGCCAACAAAGCCTTTTTCAAATTTATTCTTATACTTAAATATTCTAACTTTATCTCCAATCTTAAATTTCGGCTTAAGTTTCTGCAAATTCGGATTACTCTCATTCGAATAATTATTTTCGAATATTTTATTTCCTATCAAATCAGGATCGTCAGAAGCATTCTTTGGGGTTCTTCAATACCTGAATGAATCCTGGCTTTCTGTTAGTTTCTTTAAAGATTTCTTCAAACGCATATTTAACTGACAAACCACTTTTGTTTTTTAAAGGCTTTGCCCAAGCGTATCGTGTATATAAATCTATAACGGTCAATGCGTATTTATAATCAGAATCATTCGGCATATGAATAAGATCAGCACTCCAAATATCATCTTTATTAAATACTTTTACTTTCAATAAATATTTAGGCCTTCTGTATTCTTTATGAATTTCAGACGCGTAGGTTTCAGAGTTATGAGTTTTGTCTAAACCCTGACCGAACAATATTTTAGCTTGTAAAGCTTTCTTAACAGACATTCTTTCAATTCTTTCTCTAAATGTAGGATTTTGAATACTATCTAATTTTTGAATCATCTTCTTAT
The DNA here is from genome assembly GCA_907163375.1 of Prostheceraeus crozeri. Classification (NCBI taxonomy): domain Eukaryota; kingdom Metazoa; phylum Platyhelminthes; order Polycladida; family Euryleptidae; genus Prostheceraeus; species Prostheceraeus crozeri. Next base: position 47,694 of record CAJQUW010011781.1, on the reverse strand, counting down.
CAGCTACATGTCGAGAGCTTAGGTCATGATTTTGATAAGCTAAATCATGTCTGTAAGCTGCCGCATCTACTCTGTTTATTGGTTCTTCACCTGGTTTTCGATTATTATTCTCATCTAGTCTTATATCTAATCGAGTTCCTGGACCGGTATATGAATGACCAGGAAGATGTTTTTCTTTTGAATATTTACTCCAAATAAATCCAGGAAAATTTTCTAATGTTTTTTGTATATCACCTCCAGTGTGCAGCCGACCGGTGTGCTGACAATTTGAGGTTTTATATACTTTTAAGAGATAATCCATTAGATCTAGATTTGAAATTTTTAATTTAATTAAATTTTCGGAATTTGTAGAACTTGTAGAATTTGTAGAATACATTTTTAAAGATAAAATGAAATAAATGTTTTACCCAATCAAACTTTGTTCAGAGGCTTCAGCCCATCACTTTTGTTCAGAGGCTTTAGCCGATCGGACCAAAGGTCCTGATCATACTAGGACTTAGATATATTCCAGAACCATCTTTAGTTTCTTTAATTTCAATTAAATCATCAACATTGTGGAGAATATTTTTAAGAACTCGTTTTCCTTCATGAACTAAATTTAATTTACTAATAAAATTATCTACTACTCCTTGCCCTCTAGCAACTTTCTCTAGCTCTCTGTTATGACGTTTTGTTCTTCTAATGCTGCCTTCTCTGATTTATTTTTATTTACTGCTTGGACAATACCAGCTGTTCCACCTGCAACACTTCCCGCAGCTGCTATACCTCCTATTATTAGTGGAATTAATGGGAGAATTCCACCATTATTTTCTTCTTGTAATTGAATATTCTCTATCATTGGTTTACTTATGTAATATTTCTCTTTGTCAATCGTAATAGTTTTAGGTGTATTTTTGTCAACAATGTTACGTAGTTTTAATTCAACAGTTTTATTATTGTTATTATTATTACTTTTCGCTTGCGACATTTTTAATAAAAAAAATTTAAGTTACGAAAAATTTTAATCTATTCTAGTTATGAAAAAATTTTAAGTTAAGAATTTTAAAACTATTATAGTTATAAAAAAATTTTAAGTTATCAAAAATTTTAAGTTACTAAAAAATTTTAATTAACCTATCGACGAAGTCTTGGGTTTTAACCAATCGAACCAAAGGTCCTCAGGTTACTAACCTATAAAACTTTCTTCAGAGGCTTTAGCCGATCGGACCAAAGGTCCTCATGTTACTAACCAATCCTAGCCATCTTTCCATTAAGAATTTCAATAGAATATTTTACATCTTCTAGCAATAAACCATAAGCCATCAATGAAGTTGTGGAATCTTTCTTCTCAATATTATTTGTTACATCACACCCATTCTTGATAATATCTTCAGATTGTGCATTTAAATCGAAACAGAAAACAGGATATAAATGTCTCCAATCTCCAGGAGTTAATTGTGGTTCAACTCCAAATTCTATACAAAGATTTCGATAAGCATCATATCCTTCCATAAATTGATTATTGGTATCATCGAATCTTAATGGATCAATTGGATATCGGGTTTGATTTAGTGAAACTTGTAAACTTCGAATTGTATTAATATGAAAAAGATTGTTTTTCTTATCAAAACTTGGTGAATCATTTCTTTGAAATGTTAGTAATAAATATCTTGGAGTATTCGACGTTCTAGTAAAATGCCAGTTAAATCTTTGTTCATTAAAAGTTACAGAACTAGCAGTACGCTTTAGAAAATTTACTGGAATTGGTTTGTTAGCATTTAATCTTTTTGCAATAGCTAATTCGACCTCTAAACTAGGAGTAATATGCTTAATCCACCATTCAAGTCTATCAATTTTTAAATATGCTTTTTTTCCAGTCTTACCAAAAAGATTAATTCATTATTTGCTGTCCGATGAATTATTAATTTAAATTTTAATTGATATGATATTTTATCATAATTTAAATATCCGAATAATGGAGACAATGACCAATTTACTGTCTGTTTACTTTTCTTGTTAAATTCACGTCTTTCTTTATATGCACTATTGTTTGTTTTATTTAAATGATTTGCAATATTTTCTACATCTTTCGCAATTCCTGCGGCATCTGTTCCAGCGTGAGTTAAATCATCAACAATTATACCATCATTAGTATCAGGAAACCAACCTTCGATTTCATGCTTTTTATTATTTTCACCAATTGTTATAAATCTAAGCATTGTATCAATTACACCTGGAGAATCACTTATTGTTTCTATATTTTGAGTTGCAACATCTAAACGCATTTGTGTAAATAATCTTGGAAAAAAATTATTCTCTAATTCATTATTATCACTATCTGGTAATGGTGTTGTAAAATTGGCATCACTATATAAAGAATATTCACAGTGTAAAAACGAATCGGGTAAATATAAATAACTTTGCTGATTATCAACTTCAAAAATTAAATCTCCTCCAGTATTTACTCTACTAGAAGACCCGGGATTCATAGCAATTCTTATATAGTCATTCTTTTTTTGATTGTAACTGACGAACGGAGGATCGTCTAATCTAAATTTATTTTCGATAAGAGAAGACATTTTTATAAAAAATAATTTGACTTTTTTGTTTTTCTCACACACTAAAAAAATTTTACTAAAAAAATTGTACTAAAATATAATTTTAGAATTTTGCTAAACCAGCTCCGCTGTTCACACCATTACCTCTTATTTCTTCGATTGAACGAACCGTAGGTTCTATGGCTACGCCTGTTTTTTCATTATATTTACTATCAACAGCTATGTTAGCAATTTTGTTTTTTGTTTCCTCTGAAAGTTTTTTTGATTTTTTTAGTTCTTCAGAATCATTCTTAAGTTTACGAATAGTTTCTAGTTGTTTTAATTCGTTTTGAGACTTAACAGCATTTGATATTGCACTAGCTGTACTACCTATAGCAGCTGCTCCTTTTGCAGCAGATGTAATCAAATCTTTATTATTTCTTATTAAGTTAACGATACTTCCTATGCCAGAAAAGATGCCAGCTCTGCTGTTTGCACTATCTCCTTCTTTTTGAACTGTTTCTACATTGTTATAATGGTAAACAGATTTCATAGATGGTTCATGTGCTATTTTTTGATTTGAAGCAAAATGGTTAAGCTTGTGTTTAGAAATTATAGGCATTTTTTATGAATAAATTTGTCTTTTGGAAAAAATTTTTACGTTAAGATTTACGTGCGTCATCAAGATTTACATGTGTGATCGGCTAAAGCCTCTGAACAATGTTCTATCAAGATTTACGTGTGCGAATGGACAACAACTTCGTGATAACTTTATTAATTTTCCGTTGCACATTATCTATTGCGTCAAGCAGCGTGTGATGTATTTTAATTTCTTTTCTATTAACTTGCATTTTCTGCTGATTAATCTTCAACACCGTTTTAAGAGCATTCAATTGAACTTTAAGAACATCTAACTGATTTTTAACAGCATCTAACTGTTCTTTATTTCCTTTAGAGTTTTCTTGTAAATTTTTCTTTAATTCATTTTCTAAACTGATTTTAAGAGTTTTCATTTCATCAACTTTTTGATTAAGTGAGTTTACTTCATTTATTATTCTATTCATCTTTTTCATTTGTTGAATAATTTTAGAACTTAATTCATCAACACTTTTTGGAATGTAGATTGTAACTTATTTAAATTCTTAAAAAATTTTTTAGGAGGTTTTTCTACATTGTATTTCATCTTCTAGTTGTTCTTTCAATAATTTTATCTGATGTTTATTTTTAATGACTGCAGATTTTAACTTTATAGAAAGTAATATTAAAATTTTTGATTGTTCAGAAATCTTTTTAAAAAGTTTTGCTATATCTGCTTCTAGCTCTCTATCCTTTTTATCAAGTTTTAATAATTTTTCGTTTAATGATTTGTCATTAAGTTTAAGCAACTTTAATTCATTCATCAGTGGAACCAAAACATCGTTTATATACTCGTATTTTTCTTTTAAGTCATTGATTTGTGTATCAACATATTGTTTATTTGTTAACTCTGTATTTTGTTGCGGAAGAATAGAAAGATGCAATGGACCAGATAAAACGTCTCCAGTTTTCATGATATAATTTTCTATTTCTATTTCTGATTCACGATTATTCGGGATGTATGCACCTCCACCAACATTTGGTAACATCATTTTTCAACAATAAAACATATATATGTCATGAAAATAAAGATAAAAATTGTTTTCTCATGAAAATAAAAAATAAATTTTTCACGGATCAACAAAGACAATGAATAGACATCAGATCACTCAGTCAATTAGCCACATCACGAGAACAATTGTCAAGTGCGATTGTCAGGTATGTTGATGAGTAGGAGGAAAAAGAGATCTCATCACGAACAATTCCAATTCCATGTGTTACATTCTTAACATTAGACCATCGCTTTCTTAATTTTTTATAATGCTCTAATCTTAATAATAATTGAGATTCTTTATCTTTCATATACCTAACTCTATCTTTATGTTTTTCTTTGTTCATTTCATATGATAACGAAGGATGTATTTTTGAGGTTTCTTCTATTTTCGTCGTCGCCGTTGCCGTCGTCGCCGCTCCCGTTGAGGTTTCTTCGACTTTTGTTTCTTCCATTTTTAAAGAAATATTTTGAATAAATATTTTGAATACAATCTTCTTGTATATTGAGACTACGTGAAATTCTTAGAGTACCTAAATTTTCGACCACGTGATATTTTTTAGATTACGTGATATTTTGTGACAACTTAAATTTTCGTCCACGTGATATTTTTCGACCGCCTAAATTTTCGATTACGTGATATTTTGTGACAACTTAAATTTTCGATTACGTGATGTTTTGAGACCGCCTAAATTTTTGAAATTTATAGACTGTGACATCCGGTGCAAGCGAGGCGAAGCGCCGCGCCGGATGTCACACTATATAATACTCTCGCGCCCCTACTAGCTGTGCTGCCACACAATGCAAATATATGCCCTAATGTTTTGGAACGACCATTCAAAAATCTCATGTACATCAAGATGATCACCTCGGAAGTGCATAATATTCAGATGGAGATTTATGATGTCGCGGGCAAACTGATCCCATTCCACGCGGGTGCAGTGACCAACATTCGGCTTCATTTCCGGCGGCGTGAATCAGCCGGTGCTATGCAATAGTGGAAATTGGGCTAATAATAATGATATATCCGACTCATTCAACTTATACCTGCCAAGTAATGCTCCCGCGGAGAAGTACCCAAGTAACAACCCCTCGCATTAGTAAACTGGGTTTACTAACCCCATATTTGTGGGCTCTGATGGTGGTGCCGGCTGGGAAGTCGGCGTGGAGTCCATCTTCTACAACATTAACATTGGCGACCAAAATGAAGAAGCGGGCATCGCTATCAGCTGGGTTGAGAATCAGCACAAATTGGTCAATGACATTGACCCTGTAAAATATAAGGTGTTGAGAAGAAATGGAACTACAGCTGGCAACAGTTCCCTATATCCCTAGGGCGAATACTGCTGAGGAAATGGAGCGCGGTCTGTACTCCATCCACGACTTGGTGATGGAGACAAGAGGATCAGGTGGACCGGCTTTCCAGAGGAAGGTGATAAAGAAATATAAAAATACCATCCAGTACACCACCCAGTTGGATAGCCTGGTCATACGCCTATCTGTTAAATTAGCCAGACTGCTTGGACACCTCTACCATGTGCTTGTGCTGCGGGAACGCATCCCATGGTTGATGCGGAAGCTGAAGACGGACGAGAAACTGAGCATGGAGGACTTTGCGTGTGTAGTATTTGACCGCAATGTGGTAAAGTGTGATAGACGTGTGATCTTGAACGAACGCCATGCTGAGCCTTTGAGAATTGAACAAAGCATTGCTCAAGGTGTGGAATGATAAGATGCGATCACAGTCACGAGCGAAAACTGCTAAGGGAAAATTTATCATCACGAATATAGTCGAGGAATCTGCGTTGGTTATGAATGAAGGTCTTCGAGTATCTATCCAACACCCAGAGGTATTGTTCAGCGGAGGCGAGTTTTGGGCGAATTACATCTACAAAGGCCCAGCTCAGTATAAGCAGGCGCATCTCATCCCTTGCGAATTGTATGTAGATATTTACTTGACTGAACTGGTGAAGACTACCGTCCCAGTGGAACAGAAGACTGTGATTGGGCTTAAACCACGCCAATTTGCTACAGTGGGCGAGTCCTTGACAGAAATGAAAAACAAGAGCAACGGATGGCTGAAATTAGTGGGAGCTACAGCAAAGTTGAAAATGGAGCTAATTAACCATTTCAATTGACCATCCCGCCGGGTATTACCATCGACTTGACCCAGAATCTGCGTGTCATGCTGGGTTTTGAGGCGCTGTCGCAGAAGCACTTTGCTGAGGGCGAGCACACTAGCACTTTAATTGCCGCAAGACTGGATGAGCGGGATATGAAACTATGCCGTTGATGACCGCCGGACTCATCTCCGCCCGGCGCACCACCAGAACCACCATGTCAAAAGCAATCTCATAGTCCGGGGCTGTCTCAAACGAGTTGAGTGCAAACTTCGGGCTAGCTGGGGTCAAGCGAATACGCATATCCGTCTGGAAGATCAGATAGCGCGGCTGGCGCAGGAAGTCCAGAATGAGCGGCCCATACAGCTCGTGCACTCGACTAGCATCGGTCACTTCATTCGCTCCACAAAGCCCTTGGTCGCGGCAGCATCAAACTTCCCCGCCTCATCTCTCTGCCAACCCAAAGGGCACATGTGGGTATCCTGGGCCGCCGGATGCATCTGCATAACGGTGGGGAAGTAACCGATGTAGAGACAGCATTATTGGCCGCCCTCCACCTGCATTTCGTCCAACGTCAATGTGACATCCTGGAAGAGAGTGGCGATGGCCAGATTACTCACTGCAATCTCTTCGCCCGTTTTGAAAGCCGTTCCGTCCGGTTTGGTGATTGTGAATTTGACATAGATATAGATGTCATTACTGTTCAAATAGTCTTCCGTGTTGCTCGGCACATGGAACTCAATTGGCCTACCATCTTCAATATTGGATGTGGGGAAATAGTCTTGATTCCGTGAGGCGACAATGTCTGTCTAAACAGGCTGCTTATCAAAGATGCACAGAGCCGAATTCTTCACTTCCATCTCAAAAATTGCCTAGCTTCCGTCTCCTCCCTCGCTGAGATTTTACCGTCCTTGAAGGAGGATTCTTCCGTTTGCGTAGAGAACGTCCGGCGGAGGCACCGTCGGAAAGGGTGGGAGCGGTAACGGCTATGGCACCAAGTGCATCTCCACCAAGTTGCCGGAGGCGCTTCAAACCCTGTCGTTTCGCCACCTCACGTATACTTTGGCCTTGCGTCACTCCGCTCGCCATATCCGCAGCGAAGCCCAGAGTGTGCTTTGCAGCTTTTTTCAAGAGGGGGATGGCTATTTTAGCAATTGAACCAAGTATACCACCGCCACGCATCCGCCGCAACCCCGCCAACACTGGGAATGCGCCGGAGTCCACATTGGACGGCTGGGAATAGAAGGCTGCCGTTCGGCTCATTGTTTTTTTGGGAATGATATTTTTTCTCCAGGCCTCCTTTAGCTTAAGACCGTTGACTTGCTGCAGCTAGATCGCGCTGGCGCAACCAACTGTTCATGGAGGACGGGTAGCCCAGCCATTTGACGAGCACCCAGCGTTCTCCATTCTGTTGCCGGCGTTGGAGTACGCGCTCCACCATGAACAACTCATCATCAACAGTGTGGAGGATAGACTGGATCTTGCGCCGGTAGAAGCTGCACTCAATCAACTCACCATTATAGTCTTTCAACCGGTAGACGGTAGGCTGGAGTTTCGTATTCACCTCAGCCACAGTAAATACCTCCTCCGTCCAATTAGCTAAATAACCTTTAGCGAAAACACTCTTCACTTTGGAGATGCGCACTTCATTGCCCCCTTTGATGTCATAGGGGCCTTTGGGCGGGCGCTTCCGCCGATGATTCAACTCGTGCACCTGATCCACGTTCGAGGAGTTACGCCAACTTCTTGATGGAAGCGTTACCACAGGATGGCGCGTGTCATAATAGATGGCTTTCAATCGGTTTGCCGTTTTAGCACCAAATGCCGGTCGCTGACGCCACGTGCGTCCCCTACCTCGTCCTCCTCGCTGGGGCATCCCTCACTGCCGTCAACTGTGTCCTCTGTCGCATTACTCTTACAGCACGCACTCACACAGTTAACGTCTACATCGACCACGGGACCTTCGCTTCTTCCTACCGCTCCTGCCGCCGCTCTTGCACAGCAAGTAAGCAGAGACCGGCTGCAGTTTTTACCCATGAAGGTCAAACGCCAATCACTTGTCCGGCACTATCCTCGCCGTCACCGACAGACTTGAGATAGTCACTACTCGGGTATCGGCGGCTTTTCACAGGCACCCGTTTCTTTGAAGTTGCGGTATTTTGAAAAAGGCGTTTGCTGCTGCTGCCGCTGACGTTGTTGCTTTCTTCTTTTCGCTACTGACCGCGAAGCTTTCTCAGTTATTTTACGGGTGGCTTCAATTGTGCGGGCGCGTGGCCGTGATTGCCTAGTAGTAGCAGTAGCAGCAGACGGTCCCAAATAGGCCAATTCATCTATAGTGTTCCGGTGCAGCATCATGCGAGGGATATATCGCTCCTTCATTCCCTCTAGAAATTCCGTCCAACCACTCAACGCTCAAAGATTTGGCGTCGCGCCATCCATCAACTCGCCGCGCTGTTTGAACAGCATGGAGGATGAGGCCAGTTGGTTGTACAGCGCCACTGCCCTGTTCCGGTAGGTTTCGGAGTGCCGAGGGAAATGTCATCACGGAGTTTCTGCTTCCACCGTTTAATATCCTCCAGTAGAGCACCCTGTTTGACCATCTGCTGGTGGGGATCGGCATGCTGCGTGGGGTCGATCGCCATACGCGCGTAATTACCATGCCACTGCTTGAGTTTCTGCTGAAATGGTTGGCGTGCGTAGCTGAAGCTTGCCATTTGGTTCTACTCCTCCTCCGGTATGGCCACTAGCCGCTCGAATGTAGCCATGGGGATATGTGCTAGAAAAGTTTATAAATCAGCATGGGACAGACGGTATTCAAGTATTCGGGTAAAACCTTCAAAAAAGCCGCGTTGCTCACTTCCCGACAGCGTTTCACACTCTTTCGGCGCGGCATGGCGATCGTCAAACATGATGCAATGCAGAAGGATAGCGTAAACCATTAGGCCGCCATTTGCAGACTAGCATTAGCCATGCCACTATGATGCAGTAGACCAGGAAAACCATGACCACAACGAAGCAAATAACCACCCCATTTGCAAAATGCAATACTTCTGGCTCAGCAACCAAGCCCGGGGCCGGCGAAATATGCGTCCAAGTACTTGGGAATGGATCAGAACGTGAGCAGTCCACCGGAGCGGCGCACAAAGTCAGTACAGGCAGCAAGAGCTTCAGCAAGACGAGGCAGCCACTGATAGTCTGCATACAAACTGAGCAGCAGATAAATGAAGTCATCAGTACTATTGTAGGACAGCAAATTAAATAGAATAGTTGGATGGGAAGGACAGGACACTAGCGTGAATATGAGAAAATTTTGGAAATACAGCCGGCTGCTGCTGGCGCTCACGTGGGCTAGGATGCTGTGCAATTTATGAAAAGGAAAATACAAGTAGCGCCGACAATGTCGCCGAATGAGCGTCCGCCAAAGGTAGTCGCGCTGCTTCTCATCCCTCGTCATCATAACGGCCAGGTACGGCGACACAAACGCAGATCTGGATATGGATGTGTTTGATTTGGCGTAAGCGAAGGGAACTACCGCGGGCATGAAACTCGGTAATACGACTGGCTATTTTTTCGTCATGTGACGATCATAAAAGTCTTGAGCGGCCAGTTGGTGCACTAGCTCCGAGCTATAGGATCCATGATGATAAGTCTCCACACCCGTCACCACATCGCTGCCCGTCAGCCGTTCGTATTCACATTGCGCGACCAAGCGTGCCTTGATGCGGTAAGCGCGATAATGAGCGCATAATTGATGAAAAAGAGCGGAAGTCTTCGGGTTGATCTCGTCCATATCAGTTTGGAAGTCAGAGAAATTGATAACATAGTCCACTACCACTCCGCAGAGTGCACTCTTATGCACTGCACGTTGACATTGATTAGTTTCATCAGTTGCCCTAAACAGCTCCTCCAGGGCTAGCCGTCGACTACTCATCATCCTGAGTAAAATAAGAGTGTGTCCAAGCTAGAATACACAAATGTACAACTGCATTCAGCTTAACGTAAGCGCGCGCGCCGACAGCGCATATACAAAGCAGCAGGCCACCGCATAACAGTCATTCACCGTTCACCTTCCACCCCAACAAACATGGCTCCTTCAACAATCAACATTGAAGGAAATATAGGTGCTGGAAAAAGCACGCTGATTGCTCGACTCCAGACAGCGGCGGAGACAAATCCAGTGTTGCAGACGCTGAACTTTAATTTCGACCACTTTAGTGATTGGACTAGTGTTCGAGGTTCAGACATGCTCAGTTTGAACTACACGGAACCCACTTGCTGGTCATTCGCATTCAATGTACATGTTTTGAATACACTAGCCAAGCGGCGGTCTGAGAAACAAAATACTTTTGCACGTGGCACCATCTATGGACGGTCTGTTGGAGCGACGCGGAAGGTATTTGTGCCGCACGCACACAGGTGGGGCTTCATGACTGATGCCGAGCACGCCATCTTCGAGGAAATTGCGCCTTGTTGCTCACTCTATCATCCCAATCCAACTGATTATTTCATCTATCTGAGAGCAGCACCGCGCATTTTTCTACGAGCGAGTCCTGCAGCGGAAGTCTGCACATGAACTGCAATCAAACGAATTTACCTTAGAATGGATTGAGTCGTTGGACGAGCTACATGAAGCCTGGCTGGCCGCCAATTCCTACGCCATTGAAGGAGAAAAACCAGAGCGGACCACGTTTTGGAAACTGCTTTTGATTGAAACCATTGTTAGTCAGCATAAGGACTAATGTGCTTGTTTGTTTGTGGGTGAAAGGATATAATAAAGCTCTCCATTTCTCACTCGCCTGCGCCTTTCACGTTAAAGTTGAATTGAGGAAGGGCAGAGGTCAGTTTCGGGTACTGGTTTCGTAAACATTTTCGCAAAATAGAGAAAATTTAGCTAAGTTTTTCCCAGCACAAGATTGAAAACTAGGGAATTGATAGGAAAACATTTTTCAGGATATGTCCTCCCCCCTCGTGTTCGCTTGTCTGGAAAATCTTTGTGAACATCCGGCCTAAAATGAAACTTTGGCTACAGCCTGGAAAGCATTTTTCAGTAAACCCCCCCCCTCGTGTCCGCGTGTTCGCGTGTCCGCAAAATCTTTGCGGAGACGCCAGAATGAGCTCTGTGTGCTTCCAGTACCACCACCACACTGTTGAGCGGCACCTGCTCACCATGAGACGCGCTGGCTCGGGCGATTCGTGCGACACTTAGCGCTTTCTGTGCTTTTCTGTCCGGAAAAATTTTTTGACCGCACCCCTCACCCCGCAGCGTCTCCTAGAATATCACAGGGGTAGCGTGTACCACGATATCACAAATAACACTACTTGTCCCCTATTCAAGTTGCAGGGTGACAAGTGCGCATAATAGCACCGGTTAGCATAGCTTTGGCTAGGCATTGTGAATGCTTTGATGTGTCTACCTGCAAACTTTATCCATATTTACCTGTGCATTTTGAGAACACATTATTTCATCTGACGACGGTCAGAATTATTCAGTTTTGTCATTTCTTGTAGTAAATTGCGATCCGCATGCATTTGACATCAAATTTTTGATAGAAAACACATTTTTATTTTATTCTATTATTTTTCTTATCCATCATCATTTGACGATTAAATGTATGATGAAGTCATTTTACTAAATCGCAAATGATGTATTGAAAGATTGCATTGCAACCATTTTTTTTATTAATAATGCAAAAGTCGGAGCATAAAATTGCAACAAGCAACACATTGAGCGTCTCGTGACTGAAATTCAGACAACAGCATGATGGACAAGTGAACATTTTTACACTTCAGTCTGAATATATGTACAAGGTAAATAAATTTCGACGGATTTCACAACTTTCGAGACATGCTGATTGATTAAACATTATTTCTTTACTTGTAAGGCGTTCGACACAGACTTAAGCATTTACATAAGCTGTCAATGGACTGATTTTTATTCGCAGTTCGACTTTTGAATGACTTATCGCTTTTATGGACAGAGTAGAAGTTCCATTCTATATAAACCTTTTCATCGTGCTGTAAAATCACAATCCAATTTATTTGGTGAGTAGAACACAGCAGCTACTGTATTCGGTGGATTATTTTGAAAAACTATATCGCAAGATTCTTATCATCATCAGATTGTAAGCTCTACATCTGCCTTAAACAGCTTTCAGTCAGCTACTTCAGATTTATGAAACATCACACTGTAAACCGTCAGCTACCAAGTGAAATAAATTTCGCTGCCAAACTAACTTATCAAAAAAAATAGCATGTCTTGCCAAATTAAGACAGTTTCGCATTTTTGGTTACCAGACCGTCTTCATTTGGTATCGGCCGCCTGGGTGAAATCCGACGGTCTGGTAGGTAATTTGCTGTCAAACATTAGTGTAGCTGCCAAATCACCTTGAATTGTATTGGATTCTATCTAATTTCTATTGTCTTCATTTCGCAGCAATTACCTGATCATATGGTACCCATGATGTTGAATTGGCTTCAACTTCTCATATTTAGCCTATACTGACTCTATGCTACTTATAAATTAATAGCAATTGATATACTACATAGCTTTAAGCGGCAGTCTTGCATTATATCATTTCATTTTCTGTTAAACATGAAGGGTGAAATTTCAGCCAAATCTTAAGTCAAATGGAATAGAATGCAGGTCTTAACCACTACCTTCTATAACCAACTTCGCAAATCCTCAATTCCATACTATATCATAAATTGCAAATTTCGTGTTGGAGTTGTAATACAATTTGACCGGAAGAAACCTGATGTTTCATAGATTAAATTGGCATATATGTCACTTTCCTAAATTGTGCTAGCTTTGAGCAGTTGTTATCAAGCAAACAATTGAACGTGACACTTGGAAGCTTCAAGATAGGTACGATTTTTGAAGAAAATTGGCTGACAGCATGAACTTCCCGACATCTTTTTCATATTGCAAAGATTTCATCATTCTTTGAATGAACAATAATAAACAGACTGCTTCAAATCATTGTTGACACCTCCGAAAATTTAGTTATCATCATTTCAATATCAGTTGATTTCAATGAAATTAAAGTTCTAATTTCAGTTACTTTCCTAGTTCCATTGTACCTGTGAATCAAAAACATCAAGTTTCAAGAAAGTAGCAATGCCTTTTCGATTAAATTACAAAGGAAATTACAAATTTCCCCTGAGAAGCTTACTATTCATGGGAGTTAATCTGTCAAATAGGGTGACAGATTTGATTAACAGTAGAAAAATAAATTTATAATTCTCTATGGCTATAAATATAATTTGACTGATACTTTTAAAGCAATCAAGCTTTTCATCATTCACGGTACAGCTTAAAAGGATGTTATTAAGTGAAACTCATATATTGTTTATTTTATTGCACAATTTTCCTTTGCAACCTTTTCATTTTAAAATGCCTATCAGTCTATGATAAATGACCCATGCGGCTAGGAAACATAATTATGGAGACTGACACATTTATGGAATTATATGTAATTCATAGAAAAAAAGTGTCTACAACCTATAAAAAGGACGTAAAATAATTTGCAATGCATGCTTCGTATTGTCATGTGCATCATTCAAGAAATAACAGAGACGTGGCTTCAAGAATATAAGCGAATTTGTAGCATGACGAACTTCAAACTTTAAAAGTCGTTGCCTGCACGTCTGTTGAACTGCCATGAAAGTAACTTAAAAACGTTGCGAGAAAATAGTCTAAATTTGAAATGCACCATAAACTATTCCAATGCAAACTTTGAAAATTGCCATGCAAATCAAGACAAAGCATTGAAAATTGCCACAAAGTTATATTTTAAGACATTTTCAAAAATATACAATATTTTTTTCTCAGGTAGAGAGGAATCCACAGCAGAGCAAGAACACAACCACATTCAACCACATGGCATCAACAAAGCAAAACTTGAAATGAGACTAAATTGAAATCCATCGTGGAAAATTCAAATGAAAATCGGATAGACAACTATTGATGGCATTGATTTCAACTCTTGCTCACAACTCTCAACTCTACAGTAGAAAAGTGCCATCATTCATGATGCCATAGCATGAAAATTATTTGATCTACAGTTAAGTATGCTTTATTAACACTTTTATGCGACTAGAAGAAAGAGAAACATCTGGTAGACACAAGACAGGTTTGGTCGGCGCTACCCATAGAAATTGTCAACAAAAAAACCTATAGAATGGAAATTAAGCTTCATGCAATGCACAATAACGGCACATAAATCGCACGCATTTTCACTTAGATGCACCTGCCAACGTCTGCATCATTGGGTTAGAATCAGTCACATGAGTAAATCGAAACTTTTAATTGGTTCTTCATGCCCCAACTTAGTTCCCCCGGATGTGCCGCGACCTTGAGTCAATTTCCATTCTAGCGAACTTCAGATAAACAGTTTATTTCTATGGCGATACCAAATGAAAAGCAATAAAGTATTTGGAAGCAAGAATTTCATCGGTTTGGCAGCGCACAGTTTACAGTGTACACCAAATTTTGTGCACATGCATGTTCTTAATTCTTGTGAAAGAGTGAAGCTCTCGGAAAGCGACGAAACTTCTAAGATAGCAAAGAAACTGTATAAAATCATCATACTCGAATGCCCAGAACATCTTGCAAATAAACTTCAATTGAACGTGTTCATAGACACATTTATGATTAATAGACATTGTTCTTCGAATTTGTAGAGGATTTCTATTTTGAAATGTCAACAACTAAAACAGATGCTTTTCCTAGCTAAATGCCATTGTTTGCTCAGTCGTAATATGATGTTAATGTGACTATAATCACATGCTGTTTTGATGCATTTTAAGACTCTTCATTGTCAACCATCTCCGAAAAGAATTACACGTAGATGCCTGAAAGATTATCCCTGTTGCGTAGAATTTAATGCCAAAATTCAAGACGAACCTTCAGCCTCCATTATCTTCTGGCGTTTATTCTCAAGTTAATTAATGACCTCTATTCATGTATATCGATGCGAAGTACAAGATGTTAACACCATTTTGTGGTTTCGGGACCTTAGAGTGAAGGATTACACATTTACAATCAACCTTTTCAATAGCCTATACTAGATCAGTAGACCGGTTGCCAGTTCTGTAAAAAGTTTTGGCGAAATTAAAAATGATAACACTTTCAAAACCCTATTGCACAACTCATGAATCCATTTCTTAAGTTTCATAAACAAAAGGCAATTTCTATAGACGAAATGATCCCTTCAATATTTCGTAGATAGATATATCTTGTCTATAGACTAGGCAGACTGACGACAATGTGTAGACATGTAATATCGAAATATATATATTATATTATGTTGATATCAATATTTGAAATCAGTTTTATATATGTGCAGAAGAGTGCAACGGAAAAGAACAATAAATCGAAGAAAGTATGTTTTGTTATTCTCATAGAAGTAGATGATCCTATGCTGTTTGTTGCCACTTTAGGTCCATTAGCTGCGGATGTTGTATAAGTTGTCCTTCACTAAGTTATGTTCTTCATTCATTGTTCTGTCTCAGGAAAGTTGCTACACAGAACCTTAAATGCTACAAAGACATATTACCTCAGCAAATGAAATCTTTAGCGAGTTTCATCAAAATATCGCTAGACACATACGAAGAGAAACGATTGAAGAATGCTTGAACAACTAAAATCGAAAGCTATGATAAAGCTTCACTTACTAAGAGTGATGAGATATCTATCAGATGAAACTTCTCAGATACTTTCGATCAGTGCATAACTGCGTAGGAACTATTATCGATTGCATAGGACTTAAAGCTGAGGATTCTTCTATGAAGATTTCTCACCACTTTCAGATTGATCTGAATACAAAGTCCTTCACAAAACTCCAGTGAATACTCACATTTGCATTTGAAGTCTACATGTATTGTCGAAGTTGTAGCCATGCAAATATGGACATTTTGTAAGAAGAAAATGCTTGTGACAGTGCTAAACCAAAAAGAAAGAGAGAAAGAAAGGTAAACTGATGTTGTAAATAGGAGTTCGTCCCATGTGCTCCGATAATAGATAAAGCTCACTATTACTATTCATGGACACAGGTAAAGCAGCCATGCTGACATGCAAGCTTTGTCATATCAGCTCGCTATGAAGTAGACCTATACACATGCAAATAACAATCATGGATTCCCTATTGTGCCTCCAAGTCTTGCATCACTAAATCAATCACTGTGCATATCGCTACATGCATGATATTTCTGATTAGGAGTTCGATTTTGCAACGGAAGTTGTCATCATCATCTTTCCACGAACTCATTGTAGAGCAGTTACAAATTCTAATAGTAGTCACTAGTCACCAAGCTGGATTCTCGTTCGTTATCAGCATTTTCAGGGAAGAAATTAGTTTGAATTCTGCAGCGCTCCGATGTATTATCTTCTACGTACAGTAGCTGTCCTATAAACAACGTGTCACGTCATACAATAATACTGTGTCATGTATTTGGATGGAAAAATGTCCCATATTCTTTCAGAGACAATGATGAAACTGGGTCTCCTACTTGGCTTGATTGCCTGCTGCACTGCCGCTGGTCCCAACAACAGTTCCGGAGGTCGTGGACAAGGAGGTGAAGATGATGATGGTAAACCTCCATTGCCCGCCATGCTGGCTGGATTCCTCGACATCGTGGGAGAGCTCGATCATCCCGAAAGAGACTTCCCTTGCCCTAAAAACGAATCTGCAGCATGTGAGAAGATCGAAGGAAAGTTTGAAGATTTTTACAAAAATCTTGACAAGATTCCTGGCATTGCCTTCCACACTGCATTCGCTGGTTCAGCTTTGGACATAGAAAAAGCCAAGAAGACACAAAACAAGACAGATATCGCTGGATTGAAGAAAGAGCAAAATGAAACTCGACAGAAAATGGGAGATGCAGTTGAGGAAGTCACCGAAGCTATCAGCTCAATCATGTGCTGCGCACAAGCAATGAAAGGAGAAGTGAAGCACTTTATTGAAGAACAGAAGGATAGAGAACGTGAAAGACGCGATGATGACGATGAAGAAGGAGGACCCAGACGAGGTGGTCGCCGAAAGGGACGGAAAGGACCCCGACGAGATGATGATGAAGATGATGACAAAGATGATGAAGAGTGAGGACCACGACTACGATGCAGACGCTGAGGAGGACTGTTTTGAATATTTTGACTGGCTCGTTAATTGCTCATTTCCACTTCATTTTGAACAATTATTCTACAGTAGTACTTGTTGAATTACAACAAATATAACGCATTAGAATTTATTGACTAGCTTTTTTGTGAAGATTGACCAGTTAATGTTGTTGAGTAAGTGAAAGCAATCGTTCTTTACTTTAGTTAGTGCTTTTGACTCCGTGACAAACAATTCATGTTAAGAGGCAAAATTATATGATACCAAACCAACGACAACACAGAAGTAAGCAGAACTATTGATTGTTTTGCCAAACTCTGAGGGAAATGGGACCGATTTCGGTTGCTAACTTATGCGCCAGCTTGGCATACCAACTTTTACCAACATAATAAAAATCTGTCTATTGATAAAATATCAATCACAAACTGGCTAAATTCAACTCAGAACCTAATTGACTTTGTTTTATCATGATTTAGATTAAAAATCCGTTTATCAAGATTCTAATAAACGGAGTCATTCAAGGGGCATCTGAATTATTGAGAAGTACGGAATGTTGAGGGATGACTTTCATTGCTTTCTTCAGGCCTTTGTAAAATAAATGGCATTTGACATCGAATGCAAACTGTTCAATACCAAAGCTACTTACGGAACCGATCTGCAAATCGAGAATAGCAAAATGTACGAAAGCGATATTGTTCGTGCTCAAACACAACGAAAGCGATTGGATTCTGCATACGATTATCTTTATCATCCAATAGGAAAGCCAAAAGCCTTCGTAGTTTATGAACACGAGCAATAGCGCACTCGCACATTTTGTTATTCTCGTTTTGTACATCGGTTTCGTAGTCAAAATCAGCCAGCTTTAGTGCTCTGCAGTTTACAGTAATAGAAACTCCCTGTAGAAAGATGCTAGGTCACTGAAAAGGAAGGCTTTCTGAATGTTAAGGACATTAATTAGTCCCAAGTCATAGGAAATACACGTACATTCACGAAAGATGCGCCTGTCATCACAGTTAATTGGCCGGGCAAAAACACAGTTGTAGTCAGAGTTTCCTATGGGAGAACCAAAATCTACATTCGCAGTGGGATGATGGTCGACAATATTGCGGTCAGCAAGCATCTTATCAAGATGAGCATTCAGTTCATTCACAATGTTGCACAGGGCGAAGGCTGCTGACAAAAATGTGTGTTGTGTCGGTTGAAGTCGCTTGCACTGACCAGGATGTGGTTAGGGTATTTCAAGAGAAAAGCATCAATGACAGGGCGAAGCGTTTCATCGAATGCAGCGAATTCTCGGGCCGATATTCCAGGGGAGACAGATGCCGGCGAGAATGAGGTTCATCACTGGAATGCGGAGACAACCTACTTCAATGCCATCTACAGTGTAATATGGATAAATGAATGTTCAGGGAATGCAATGCAATTTTTGACCAAACTTCTACACCACCACTCCCACCATCGTTTGATCTGTCAGTACAGAAGCAAGTATATCCGGGCGGGGGGGTATTGAAAGCTGCAACTGGAGTCGTGGAAAATAATCAAGTCTCAGTACGGATTACGATATTTTGACACTTGAGATCATCAAATTTATTACTGATGGACAGCAGGTTTGAAAGGAAAAAGGCAGGTAATGCATCTCTCTTTGCATGATTGGATATCAAATCTCAACTTAAAAGTTTGTATTTACCTCGTCGACCACCATGCCATTGACATAAAACCTTTTGTTCTTAACAAAAGCCTTTCCGATGAGATTGTCTCTCCGAAATTCGTACGCGACTTTCCTCATATCTGCTAATTTCCTCTGAACATGACGAGACAGGTCATTTGGCATGAAGACACGATTTAGTGGTTGAGCTGCATCTTTGAGATGGCTATCTTTAGACAGAAACATTTTTTCTGTTTTCTCGGTAGTTGGCGCCATGATAAGTCTCGGTTTGCTATCATCACGTGGCTTACCAATTCTGTAGACATCATTCAAATGATCAAGCTCATCAGAGAGACCCAGAGCTTGAGCCACTGTCAAGACGGATCGACGACAGTCTAGGATAGGCCTACCAAAGTTATCGAAGTTCCGATTTCAGGAAATTCCTTATGATGAAGGACTTCTTTCGTTCATTGCATTCATTAATTGCAAGTTGTTTCTGCATGACAGTAATTGACTCCTCTACATTTTTTATTTCTTGAATACGGATTTCATTCAAGGCGTTGATATTTCTTTGAAGGGTCAGGTAGCTTTCCTCAATCACTTTTAGTTTACCATGAACACAGTTAAAGGAGTCTGTGACTTCCGCTCAACTTCCTGTAGCTGCTTATCAAACTCCAAATGCAAAGACTGAAATAAATCTTGAGATTGCTGCAACAATTTTCTGATCTTAGTTGCTATCTTCTCTTCAATAGATCGAGAGATCTATTCATCCATGGAAGACAGAGCAGATTCCAAATGAGACGCAAAGGATTTCTGGGCTATGTCGGCACTGCAGTTGAGAAATTCTTTGCATTGAAAGCAGACAAAGAGGATTCTGGATAATTCTTTATCAATGTCTGAAGCGTGACCTGTACAAACAACGTGAAATTGCTTACTGCCTCCAGGACTATTACATGATATTAAACGCTGCTCATGATCATCTGACTTGTCATTGAGCTGAACAATGAAATTGCCAGTTGTCCATTTTACAACTTGCAATTGTATGATAGAGAGTGACAGAGTCCAACCAAAAAAATAATTTTCAGCAATTCTAACGGTAGCTCACAGATGTCAAAGTCGGAGTGCTAAACACATGTACTAGCGAGGCAACTATGATTAATCGGCTCTGCAGTTAGACATATTCATAGCAATTCTCACACGATGATGAAAGTCATCCCAGCAGCCATTTACGATAGAATATAATGCTTACTAATTCAAATTATTAATTGAAGTAGTCCTAGTGAGGACTGATGGCGTTCTCCAATCAGCAAGTGTACATACACTTGCAATGCTACTGTAACCATTGGATTGATCACTTCTTAAAAGAACACAATGGAGCTCTCTCGTGGCAACGAATTAAAATTGATCAGCTTTGGCCCAATGTCTGTTTAAAATGGAAATCTTGAGACTTGCAACACCACTCATTCTTGCTGTTGATATACATGTAGGTACTAATACCATAGATTCCAAACACTGTCGCATACACTTTCAAAACAGACGTCTAATATACTGTACTAACTAAAGGTGCTGGTAGTGGAGATAGAATAGGAAAATAGTCATCATACAGTAGGTTGAGGAAATTAACAATGGAAAATGGTCTCCATAGGTTGGGGAAATTAAAAAAATGGATATTATTAAACAACAGGAAGCAGATGGATCACAAATGGATAAGTGGAGGTAGAACATAGAACTACAATGATGCTACTACACCGACTACAAGTGAATTGATTATGCATTATGTCTGAGACTATGTATGTGGATAACGGAAATACATGTAGTGGACAAGTGGAAAGTGGTTAATCGAAGTAAACAATAAAACTGTGATGACTCTCTATTACTCCGAAAGCAATCATGGAAAATACTATTTCTTCACTTGAATTTGTTATCGCATGTTTCTTAATCCGCCTATATTATAATACTTCATGGAATCCAGCATTTCTTCATTTGTTCTTCATTCGAAATACAATACATCGACCAGTTCCTCAGCTGCCGATTAAGGGATACAAAACATAATACTGCAGTCCGTCAGTCATCAGCAGGTACTCGTCTAGTTGTGGTTCGACCCCAAACCTGAACACTCAATCCCACAGGAGCAAGCTCCACAAATAGTGGCTGACAAAAAATACTGAATAGGTAATCATATGTCTTGAAAGACACGTCAAAAAGATTAGTCAGACATCATTCAAATGCTACTTTCGCACATGTAAACTCATCCTGTCATTAAATTCATCCCATCAACAAACACAGTATGCTTTTTGAGATCCGCACATGTAAACAAATCCCGAACATCAATGTGTGCTTTTTTCGATTCCCACAAGTAAACAGATCCTGTTCATCCTCGATTCCCATAAACATGTAATCGTTGTGTGATAAATATGAAATCCGCCTTTACACAAACTTCGCTTCATTGGAGATTAAACAATGGGAGCTCTTTCATCTTCCTTTAGCCACGCAAAGCGCCCTGCATTCGCTCTTCACCGCCCCAACCCCACCTTGAGAAGATCCGTCTGCCTCTTGTGCACGTTATGTTGTCAATGTATTGTGCACACTCTATCAACGCACAAGAATGACGGATGTAATCACAGTTCACACAGAACACGGTGAAGATAACGAAATCGGTGAATAACGACGCAATCCGTACATAAATCCTTATGAAAGATGCACGACGATATCGATGGGATGATTTGCGAACGATTGATAGAAAAAAATAACGAAAAATAGAGGATGATTGCCAACTTAGAGGCACAAGCACGATGTTGCAGGACGAGCTTGTGAATCACACGGCCGATCTTGACACTGCTTCGCATTGCATTCTCAGACGATTGAAAACTGATTGATTCATCGTTTTATATTGACATGCGTGTATATTCATATTCATGGATAAATGAAGCTCGCAAGTTTACATAAGAGAAATTAGCGAATATACTACATAAAGAAAGTTGGAAAAGAAAGCGTGACACGATAAGTAACAGCCAAACTCTCTTTTACCTATCGATGATCGATTCTGTAATTAAAAAGCAGTTGAAAATGATTGATGAGCGGCTTATCTGCTATGTTTATCATTTATGAACTATAGCTCGGTGTACATTAGGTGCAGTTCGCAGCTCGTCGCTCGCACTTCCTAGCTAGTCGCTTGCAGTTCAAAAAATGACGCTGTAGGTCGTAGTTCGCAGGTGCCGCATGCTGCTATCTATTAATGCAGTTGCATTAAAGCAAGTACTTACATTGCCAACGACATCGTTCGTTGAAAAGGCTGCAACAACACAACGGCAGTTCGCATGTTTAACAACAATTGACATCAACATTTCGGAGAAATTAATGTGCACGCATCAAGGACGAACTGTGAAATGTAGCTAATGTACACCAGGCTTAATTCTGCTCAGCAGGATAGCTTGATCATTTAAATGCCCATACACAAAGGGTGTCATGTCTATATCTGAGATACCAACGTAGTTTCAGTGATTCATCATGGAAATACAACATCCTATTGTCAGAAGGCAAGGCAAGCCACAGATTATTCTGCCTCCAGAAGTAGCCGAGCGAGGGATGCTCCGGCTGTTGTATTGCACGACTTGTCCCCTATTCAAGTTACAGGGTGAGAACTCAGCATAATAACACCGGATAGCATAGCTTTGGCTAAGCTTTGTGAATGCTTTGATGTGCCCATCTGCAAACTCAATCCATATAGGCCTATGCATTTTGAGAACACGTTTTTGCATCTGACGACGGTCAGAATTATTCATTTTTCTCATTGCCTATAGTAAATTGCCATCCGCATGTGTTTGACATTAATATTTCAATAGAAAACACATTTTTGTTTTATTCTATTATTTTTCTTATCCATCATCATTTGACGATTAAATGCCTGACAAAGTCATTTTACTAAGTCGCAAATGATGTATTGAAATATTGCATTGCAACCATTTTTGTTGATTAATAATGCAAATGTCGGAGCATAAAATTGCAACAAGCAACACATTGAGCGTCTCGTGACTGAAATTCAGACAGCGATGTGATGGACAACTGAACATTTTTACACTTCTGTCCGAATGTATGTACAAGGTAAATAAATTTCGACAAGGTTTCATAAACTTCGGGACTTGATTATTGATAAAACATTATTTCTTTACTTGTAAGTTGTTCGACACAGACTTAGGAATTTACATAAGCTGCCAATGGACTGATTTTTACTCGCAGTTCGACTTTTGAATGATTTATCGCTTTTATGGACAGAATAAAGATTACATGCTATAAAAACCTTTTTATCATGCTGTAAAATCACAATCCAAATTATCTGGTGAGTAGAACACAGCAGCTACTGTATTCGGTGGATTATTTTGAAAATCTATATCGCAAGATTCTTATCATCATTAGATTGTTGGTTTTACGTCTGCTTTTAATCGATTTCAGTCAGCTACTTCAGATTTATGAAACATTACACTAATTATTATGCACATGCATGTTCTTAATTCTTGAGATAGAATGAAGCTCTCGGAATAAAGCGACGAAACTTCTAAGATAGCAAAGAAACTGTATAAAAACATCATACTCGAATGCCCAGAACATCTTGTAAATAAACTTCAATTGAACGTGTTCATAGACTCATTTATGATTAATCGACATTGTTCTTCGAATTTGTAGAGGATTTCTATTTTGAAATGTCAACAACTAAAACAGATGCTTTTCCTAGCTAAATGCCATTGTTTGCTCAGTCATAATATGATGTTAATGTGACTATAATCACATGCTGTTTTAATGCATTTTAAGACTCTTCATAGTCAACCATCTCCGAAAGGAATTACACGTAGATGCTTGAAAGATTAGCATCCCTGTTGCGTGGAATTTAATGCTAAGAAATCACAAATAACCTTCAGCCTCCATTATCTTCTGGCGTTCATTCTCAGGTTAATTAATTACCTCTATTCATGTATATCGATGCGAAGTACAAGATGTTAACACCATTTTGTAGTTTCGGGACCTTAGAGTGAAGGATTACACATTTACAATCAACCTTTTCAATAGCCTATACTATATAGATCAGTAGACCGGTTGTCAGCTCTGTGAAAGGTTTGACGAAATTAAAAAGGATAACACTTTCAAAACCCTATTGCACAACTCATGAATCCATTTCTGGAGTTGCATAAACAAAAGGCAATTTCTATAGAGAAAATGATCTCTTTGAATACTCTGTAGATAGATATATCGTGTCTATAGCTTAGGCAGACTGACGACAATGCTCTTACCAATGATTTAACAAATTACAATTAAAGAATGTAAATATGTAGACATGTAATATCGGAAATATATATTATGTTATGTTGATATCAATATTTGAAATCAGTTCAAATTCATCAAAATCAGTTTAATTCTGCGTTTTATATATGTGCAGAGGAGTGCAACGGAAAAGAACAATAAATCGAAGAAAATATTTTTTGTTATTCTCATAGAAGTAGATGATCCTATGCTGTTTGTTGCCACTTTAGGTCCATTAGCTGCGGATGTTGTATAAGTTGTCCTTCACTAAGTTATGTTCTTCATTCATTGTTCTGTCTCAGGAAAGTTGCTACACAGAACCTTAAATGCTACAAAGACATATTACCTCAGCAAATGAAATCTTTAGCGAGTTTCATCAAAATATCGCTAGACACATACGAAGAGAAACGATTGAAGAATGCTTGAACAACTAAAATCGAAAGCTATGATAAAGCTTCACTTACTAAGAGTGATGAGATATCTATCAGATGAAACTTCTCAGATACTTTCGATCAGTGCATAACTGCGTAGGAACTATTATCGATTGCATAGGACTTAAAGCTGAGGATTCTTCTATGAAGATTTCTCACCACTTTCAGATTGATCTGAATACAAAGTCCTTCACAAAACTCCAGTGAATACTCACATTTGCATTTGAAGTCTACATGTATTGTCGAAGTTGTAGCCATGCAAATATGGACATTTTGTAAGAAGAAAATGCTTGTGACAGTGCTAAACCAAAAAGAAAGAGAGAAAGAAAGGTAAACTGATGTTGTAAATAGGAGTTCGTCCCATGTGCTCCGATAATAGATAAAGCTCACTATTACTATTCATGGACACAGGTAAAGCAGCCATGCTGACATGCAAGCTTTGTCATATCAGCTCGCTATGAAGTAGACCTATATACATGTAAATAACAATCATGGATTCCCTATTGTGCCTCCAAGTCTTGCATCACTAAATCAATCACTGTGCATATCGCTACATGCATGATATTTCTGATTAGGAGTTCGATTTTGCAACGGAAGTTGTCATCATCATCTTTCCACGAACTCATTGTAGAGCAGTTACAAATTCTAATAGTAGTCACTAGTAACCAAGCTGGATTCTCGTTCGTTATCAGTATTTTCAGGGAAGAAATTAGTTTGAATTCTGCAGCGCTCCGATGTATTATCTACTACGTACAGTAGCTGTCCTATAAACAACGTGTCACGTCATACAATAATACTGTGTCATGTATTTGGATGGAAAAATGTCCCATATTCTTTCAGAGACAATGATGAAACTGGGTCTCCTACTTGGCTTGATTGCCTGCTGCACTGCCGCTGGTCCCAACAACAGCTCCGGAGGTCGTGGACAAGGAGGTGAAGATGATGATGGTAAACCTCCATTGCCCGCCATGCTGGCTGAATTCCTCGACATCGTGGGAGAGCTCGATCATCCCGAAAGAGACTTCCCTTGCCCTAAAAACGAATCTGCAGCATGTGAGAAGATCGAAGGAAAGTTTGAAGATTTTTACAAAAATCTTGACAAGATTCCTGGAATTGCCTTCCACACTGCATTCGCTGGTTCAGCTTTGGACATAGAAAAAGCCAAGAAGACACAAAACAAGACAGATATCGCTGGATTGAAGAAAGAGCAAAATGAAACTCGACAGAAAATGGGAGATGCAGTTGAGGAAGTCACCGAAGCTATCAGCTCAATCATGTGCTGCGCACAAGCAATGAAAGGAGAAGTGAAGCACTTTATTGAAGAACAGAAGGATAGAGAACGTGAAAGACGCGATGATGACGATGAAGAAGGAGGACCCAGACGAGGTGGTCGCCGAAAGGGACGGAAAGGACCCCGACGAGATGATGATGAAGATGATGACAAAGATAATGAAGAGTGAGGACCACGACTACGATGCAGACGCTGAGGAGGACTGTTTTGAATATTTTGACTGGCTCGCTAATTGCTCATTTCCACTTCATTTTTGAACAATTATTCTACAGTAGCACTTGTTTAATTACGACAAATATAACTCATTAGAATTGATTGACTAGCTTTTTTGTGAAGATTGTCCACTGTCCAGCTAATGTGGTTGAGTGAGTGAAAGCAATCGTTCTTTACTTTAGTTAGTGCTTGATGAATTTCGGTTGCTTACTTATGCGCCAGCTTGACATGCCAACTTTTACCAACATAATAATAATCTATCTATTGATAAAATATCAATCACAAACTGGCTAAATTCAACTGAGAACCTAATTGACTTTGTTTTATCATGATTTAGATTAAAATTCCGTTGATCAAGATTCTGTCAAACGGAGTCATTCAAGGGGCATCTGAATTAGTGAGAAGTACGGACTGTTGAGGGCTGACTTTCACTGCTGTCTTCAGACCTTGTAAAACAAATGGCATTTGACATCGACATCCTGCTCACTGTAGAAAGATGCTAGGTCGCTGAAAAGGAAGGCTTTCTCAAAGTTTAGGACATCAGTTAGTTTCAAGTCATAGGAAATACATTCACGAGAGATGCGCATGTTATCACAATTAATTGTCCCGGCAAAAACAATTAGAGTCAGAGTTTCCTATGGGAGAACCAAAATCTTCATTCGCAGTAGGATGATGGTCGACAATATTGCGGTCAGCAAGCATCTTATCAAGATGAGCATTTAGTCCATTCACAATGTTGTACAGGGAGAAGGCTGCTGACAAAAATGATGTGTTGTGTCGGTTCAGGTCGCCTGCGCTGACCAGGAAGTGGTTGGGGTATTTCAAGAGAAAGGCATCAATGACAGGGCGAAGCGTTTCATCGAATGCAGCGAATTCTCGGGCCGATATTCCAGGGAGAGACAGATGCCGGCAAGAATGAGGTTCATCACTGGAATGGGGAGACAACCTACTTCAATGCCATTTACAGTGTAATATGGATAAATGAATGTTCAGGGAATGCAATGAAGTTTTTGACCACACTTCTACACCACCACGCCCAGCATCGTTTGATCTGTCAGTACAGAGGCAAGTGTATCCGGGGGAATGTTGAAAGCTTCAACTAGAGTGGTGGAAAATAATCAAGTCTCAGTACGGATTGCGACATCTGGGTTCAAGACGAAAACTTGACACTTGAGATCATCAAATTTACTAATGATGGACAGCAGGTTTGAAAGGAAAAAGGCAGCTAATGCATCTCTCTTTGTGTGATTGGATATCAAATCTCAACTTAAAAGGTTGTCTCAACCACGTCGACCACCATGCAATTGATATAGAGCCTTTTCTTCTTAACAAAAGCCTTTCCGATGGGATTTTCTCTCCGAAATTCGTACGCGGCTTTCCTTTTATCTGCTAATTTCCTCTGAGAACATGAGGAGGCAGGTCATCTTGTATGAAGACACGATTTAGTGGTTGAGCTGCATCTTTGAGATGGCGATCTTTAAACGGAAACATTTTTTCTGATTTCTCGGTAGTTCGCACCATGATGTGTCTCGCTCGGTTAGCTATCGTCACGTGGCTTGCCAATTCTGCAGACATCATTTAAATGATCAAGCTCATTAGAGAGACCCAGAGCTTGAGCCACTGTCGAGACGCCTCGTATTCGTAGCTATTCTCATGCGATGATGAAAATCATTCCTGCAGCCATCCACAATAGAATATAATGGTTTCTATTTTAAAATGCTTAATTGAAGTAGTCCTAGTGAGGACTGATGGCGTTCTCCAATCAGCAAGTGTACAATTGCAATGCTAGTGTAACTATTGGATTGATCGGTTCTTAAAAGAGCACAATGTAGCTTTATCGTGGCAACGAATTAAAGTTGATCAGCTTTGACCAAATATTTGATAAAAATGGAAATCTAAGATTTGTAACACTACTCATTCTTGCTGTCAATATACTAATACCATAGAATCCAAACTACCGCCAACACTTTCAAAATGGACGTGTTCAAAAAAAATGGTCAATATGCGATCAGGAAATTAATAATGGTCATTATAATACAATAAGAATCCGCAGGATAAAAAATTGATAGGTGGAGGTAAAACATAGAACTACAATGATACTATAATATACATATGCTATAATACTATAATATACAATATATATATATATATATATATATATATAAATATATATGTATAGATATATAATATCTATAGGGACCCTCACGCCGACAATTCGAAATGAAACAAAAAGACAGTTTCTGTGGAAGACCGGTTTCGCTTATTGAAAATAGCTTTATCAATTCCACACTGGACAAGATGAAAGTCAAAAGTGAACGTGACACAAAGTTGTAAAGTCAGACATCAGTTCTCAACAAAGTGCGCAAATTTGATTGGTTTGTAAAAACACCAGTGACCTGCACATTAGACAATTCTTTCTGACAATAGCGCAGGACACGCTTGCTGCAATTGCTATGTGGCACAATGAAACGCAACTTATTACATTTATTCATTTCTTGATTCAAGCCATTTGGGGTAAGAGCACACATCCGTTTAATCCAAATGTTCTCTTTCAGTAACCTTTTTTCAGGGTTCGGACAATGTTCAACACCAAAGTAAGAAAAATGAGATAGATTACAAAGAGAATTAAAATGTTTTGCAACAGATGTATCATGACATGCCTTGATATTCGCTATGTGTTCAGAAATACGTTTACGCAAACATCTAGAGGTTTGCCCAACATAGGTTACTTTACAATTTTTACAAATTATCACATAGATGATGTTAAAATCTGTACATTGGATCTTATGCACAATGGGAAAAGGAGTGTTAAAAATATTTACAACATAATTACATGAGAGACTGTATGTACATATACTACAATTACACGGCAAAAAGCCTGTGTTCCATGACGTAGGAGTCTGCTTCGTAAGAGAAAAAATGGTACGAACAGCAGATCGTATAGCACTCCTACTATAACCTTGATCGCGCCAAACTTTTTGTACAGTTTTCTTGGTATCTTGAAAATCCTGGTAAGTGGAGCTATGAGAAGCCCATCTATACACGTGACCGTAAACAATACTTTTAAAAACGTGATTCGGATGATAGGAATTGCTACTCAGCAAGCAATGCCTATCCAAACTTTTAAAACCAATGCGAGACAGCAGAAAATTATGACATTTATATAACTCTAAATCTAAAAAACGAAGCTTTTCAAAATCATGATGTAAAGTTACCTTAATACACGGATGAAAGCAATTTACAGATTCATAAAAATTACGAAGATCACTTTGAGAAAAATCCCAAGTTCCAAAAATATCATCAATATATCTTTTCCATACCACGGGCTGTTTGTTTAACATAAAAATGTGCTGTTCCCATTCCATCAAAAAAATGTTGGCGAACGATGCACCAAACGCACACCACATGGCTACACCATGTATTTGTTGAAAAAGATCACCATTGAAAACAAAAGTGTTATTTTTCAGAATAAGGCGCAGAAGTGTTAAAAGACTCAAATCCAGACGCTTTGGGTCTGGAAACTTTAAAAATGCTCGAGCAACAGCTTCAATGCCCTCTTCAACGGGTATGTTAGTGTAAAGAGATGTTATGTCCATGCTAAACAAAATAGTGTCCTTATTAACATTGACATCATTGAGGATGGAAATAAGATGCATGGAATCTCTAATATAACTTTCAGAAGCTTTGACAATGGGTGCCAGAAAAAATTCAACAAACGAGGCACATGCTCGGGTTATACTTTTGCATTCAGAAATTATCGGTCGGCCGGGAGGCATCTCATCAAAAAACCAAGTTTCTTTGTGAGCCTTGGGCAACATGTAAAAAGTACGTGAATTACAATCAATAGAGGGAGCTAAGGCTCCAAGTTCTCGATGGCTTATAAAATTTCTTTTATAAAGATATGAAAGTAAATTGTCTAAACGTTTCGCAACAGAAGTAGTATTGTCAGTATGAATGACAGAATAAAATTCCTCATTACAGAGTTGTCTGTATGCTTCAGACTCGAATTGGCTCACGTGGCTTGCCAATTCTGCAGACATCATTTAAATGATCAAGCTCATTAGAGAGACCCAGAGCTTGAGCCACTGTCGAGACGCCTCGTATTCGTAGCTATTCTCATGCGATGATGAAAATCATTCCTGCAGCCATCCACAATAGAATATAATGGTTTCTATTTTAAAATGCTTAATTGAAGTAGTCCTAGTGAGGACTGATGGCGTTCTCCAATCAGCAAGTGTACAATTGCAATGCTAGTGTAACTATTGGATTGATCGCTTCTTAAAAGAACAAAATGTAGCTTTATCGTGGCAACGAATTAAAGTTGATCAGCTTTGACCCAATATTTGATCAAAATGGAAATCTAAGATTTGTAACACTACTCATTCTTGCTGTCAATATACTAATACCATAGAATCCAAACTACCGCCAACACTTTCAAAATGGACGTGTTCAAAAAAAATGGTCAATATGCGATCAGGAAATTAATAATGGTCATTATAAAACAATAAGAATCCGAAGGATAAAAAATTGATAGGTGGAGGTAAAACATAGAACTACAATGATACTATAATATACATATGCTATAATACTATAATATGCAATATATATATATATATATATATATATATTAAAATAATTAAAGTGAAAACACATGGAATGCACAAGCGCTTTCTATATTCTTCAGGTGCAAAGTGAAACAAAAAGCAAGATCATCATAATTTCAAATATACATTCATCATAGAAATGGATGTTGCAAGGTAATTTACATAGTAGGACATGCACATGCATTAGAAAAATAACTTTGTTATAGTTTATTATGCTAAAATACATCAACGATATCTAATTTAGGTATTAGATTGAAACATAGATTTAAGTATAGAAGAACATATATGCGAACTAATATAAAATGCATCTCATATCAAAAGTGAATGAATTCATAAGAAACGTATAAAAGTGATTCATGAATTTAATTTTGGATGAAAGCGATCGATAAAATATTTTTCTTTACATTTACGTTCAATTTTGTTTTCAGAAAAAAGATTGTAAAAAGGAAAGATTGACATGTTGCCCCTACCACACGTTTCTAGATGTTCACTTAATTTAATTTGTCTATAATTGGCATTCAAAATTTGTTGTTTGTGAACCCTTACT
Organism: Prostheceraeus crozeri; assembly: GCA_907163375.1. NCBI lineage: Eukaryota > Metazoa > Platyhelminthes > Polycladida > Euryleptidae > Prostheceraeus > Prostheceraeus crozeri. The sequence goes on along the minus strand of CAJQUW010011781.1, from coordinate 16,294 downwards.
CTGGTTCTTAAGGATGTCCCAGTTTCTCCGATATAATAATTTTGACAACCGGGGCAGGTGATGACATATACAACATTACTGGTATCACAACTCATATTACAATTTACATAGAAAATGTGTCCATCAAATGTATAAGAAGATCCTTCCTGTAGGATGTTACAAGTACCACATCTCAAATCATTGCATTTATTTACTTTATGTACTTGATCACTTTCAAATGTGGATTTACAAAGAATTCTTTTCAAATTTCGTGGTTGTCGTTTACTATTAATAAAAGTACAGTCTCCAAAAATTTCTTTAGTTTTATCGTCATTTTTCAATATTGAATTCACATGAGAAATAGCTGGTAAAATGTTCATGTTTCTAGGGTTGTATGTGTGTACAAAAGGTATGACAGAATAAATATTATTTTTCTTGTCACTTGTAAGAAAAAGTGATGAACGGTCAATCTTTAAAGATTTTGAAATGCTATTATCAATTAATGAGTGAGGATAGCCCTGTTGTAATAAGAATTGCCTTAATTCGTCCAGGCGGTTCCTTCGATTGACATCATCACTACAGATCATGCATATACGTCTCGCAAGATTGTAGGGGATCGCTCTTTTAACATGGCGGGGATGACAGGAGGAGAAGTTTAGATATTGATGAGTGTCAGTTGTCTTATAGTAAATGTCAGTGTGTATTGTTTCTTCCTTTTTAATCACGAGAATATCAAGAAAAGGGATCGCCTTGTCACTTATTTCCATGGTGAATGAAATGTTGATATCAAGATCATTAAGAATATCATGAAATCGGTTTAACTTTTCAACGTCAAATTTCCAAATAATAAAACAGTCATCCAAGTATCTTTTCCAGTTACTCATTACATCATTTGTAGTATCACTACCCCACACTTCAATAAGTCGATTTTTCAATTGAATTTCAAGATAGCCAAGTGTTAGGTTTGCGTAAATTGGGGCTACTTTTGTGCCCATTGCGGTGCCTTTGATTTGTTTGTAGCAGTTATTACCAAATTCAAAAGTATTGTTTAGCAAAACAGATTTTAAGCATTCTAAAATAAATGAATGATTGAAGCGACTGTCAATAGCGTTTGGGAATTGCTGAAGCCAAAATTTTACCGCAAATAAACCTAGGTCATGGGGAATGTTTGTATATAAAAAAACAACATCAAAAAAAAACAAAGTTATTTTTCTAATGCATGTGCATGTCCTACTATGTAAATTACCTTGCAACATCCATTTCTATGATGAATGTATATTTGAAATTATGATGATCTTGCTTTTTGTTTCACTTTGCACCTGAAGAATATAGAAAGCGCTTGTGCATTCCATGTGTTTTCACTTTAATTATTTTAATATATCAAACCAATTGCTGAGATTAAAAAGAAAAAATTTTTTTACATATATATATATACATACTATAAAATAGATAGAATCAAAAATGGCAATAATATAAGAAATGATTAATCCAAATCAAAACAATCTAAGTATCTCTCTACCGGTATCGTCTCTTCTCGAGACTTTTCAAAGGAATAATGCTTTATTTTTTAAAAATAAGGCTACATCATAATAGAAATCTACAAAAATATAAACTTGTTACATGGCTACCTTTGAGCAAAGAGATTAAACGAAAAATAATTCACGTATCAGAATTAAGGTCTGGCTTAAGCATAGTAATGAAATATTTTTCTTTCTTCTCCCTAGCAATCCTATTGCAACTTGGTGGCATCTGGTAAAAGGGAGCTGCTCTGAACTTAATAGCGAGATCATTGGCGCAATTTGCAATGTGTTTACTACTGTTAATACGGCATAATGTCTGTTGTTAATGTGTTGCCGGTGTACGGTTAATCGGTTTCTGAACATGTCAGCGGATTGACTAATTTGATAAAGCTAAAATATCTTTTAACATTAATTGACAATGCTTTTAAAAAGCAGAAACTCATCTCTCTAAACTGGAAACAAGAGCGCAAGAAAACACTGAAAGAAGCACAAAGAAAACGATATATTTTACTACTCGTTATAACAAAAACAATCCCAACATATTCAACAAAGTTATTTAGCCAGCAAATGAGAGCTTAAAATTATCAAACCGGTTCATGGATTATAACTTCAAAAAATCTTATAAAGCACCTCCATCTCTACTTAATATACTTAATGTTTTAGAATCAGAAAAATATTAAAGGAATAACGAAGTGTGGTGATAACCGATGTAGCTGCTGTTCTATTATCATAGAAGGTGAAACAATTAATTTCAAAAATAGTAAAATGAAAACGTTTAAAATCAAACAAAATATGAATTGCCTTTCCCATAACATTATTTACGCTCTATTCTGTACCGGTTGTAACAAATATTATATTGGCCAATCCGCTGACATGTTCAGAAACCGATTAACCGTACACCGGCAACACATTAACAACAGACATTATGCCGTATTAACAGTAGTAAACACATTGCAAATTGCGCCAATGATCTCGCTATTAAGTTCAGAGCAGCTCCCTTTTACCAGATGCCACCAAGTTGCAATAGGATTGCTAGGGAGAAGAAAGAAAAATATTTCATTACTATGCTTAAGCGAGACCTTAATTCTGATAAGTGAATTATTTTTCGTTTAATCTCTTTGCTCAAAGGTAGCCATGTAACAAGTTTATATTTTTGTAGATTTCTATTATGATGTAGCCTTATTTTTAAAAAATAAAGCATTATTCCCTTGAAAAGTCTCGAGAAGAGACGATACCGGTAGGGAGATACTTAGATTGTTTTGATTTGGATTAATCATTTCTTATATTATTGCCATTTTTGATTCTATCTATTTTATAGTATGTATATATATATATATGTAAAAAAATTTTTTCTTTTTAATCTCAGCAATTGGTTTGATATATTAAAATAATTAAAGTGAAAACACATGGAATGCACAAGCGCTTTCTATATTCTTCAGGTGCAAAGTGAAACAAAAAGCAAGATCATCATAATTTCAAATATACATTCATCATAGAAATGGATGTTGCAAGGTAATTTACATAGTAGGACATGCACATGCATTAGAAAAATAACTTTGTTTTTTTTTGATGTTGTTTTTTTATATACAAACATTCCCCATGACCTAGGTTTATTTGCGGTAAAATTTTGGCTTCAGCAATTCCCAAACGCTATTGACAGTCGCTTCAATCATTCATTTATTTTAGAATGCTTAAAATCTGTTTTGCTAAACAATACTTTTGAATTTGGTAATAACTGCTACAAACAAATCAAAGGCACCGCAATGGGCACAAAAGTAGCCCCAATTTACGCAAACCTAACACTTGGCTATCTTGAAATTCAATTGAAAAATCGACTTATTGAAGTGTGGGGTAGTGATACTACAAATGATGTAATGAGTAACTGGAAAAGATACTTGGATGACTGTTTTATTATTTGGAAATTTGACGTTGAAAAGTTAAACCGATTTCATGATATTCTTAATGATCTTGATATCAACATTTCATTCACCATGGAAATAAGTGACAAGGCGATCCCTTTTCTTGATATTCTCGTGATTAAAAAGGAAGAAACAATACACACTGACATTTACTATAAGACAACTGACACTCATCAATATCTAAACTTCTCCTCCTGTCATCCCCGCCATGTTAAAAGAGCGATCCCCTACAATCTTGCGAGACGTATATGCATGATCTGTAGTGATGATGTCAATCGAAGGAACCGCCTGGACGAATTAAGGCAATTCTTATTACAACAGGGCTATCCTCACTCATTAATTGATAATAGCATTTCAAAATCTTTAAAGATTGACCGTTCATCACTTTTTCTTACAAGTGACAAGAAAAATAATATTTATTCTGTCATACCTTTTGTACACACATACAACCCTAGAAACATGAACATTTTACCAGCTATTTCTCATGTGAATTCAATATTGAAAAATGACGATAAAACTAAAGAAATTTTTGGAGACTGTACTTTTATTAATAGTAAACGACAACCACGAAATTTGAAAAGAATTCTTTGTAAATCCACATTTGAAAGTGATCAAGTACATAAAGTAAATAAATGCAATGATTTGAGATGTGGTACTTGTAACATCCTACAGGAAGGATCTTCTTATACATTTGATGGACACATTTTCTATGTAAATTGTAATATGAGTTGTGATACCAGTAATGTTGTATATGTCATCACCTGCCCCGGTTGTCAAAATTATTATATCGGAGAAACTGGGACATCCTTAAGAACCAGAGTAAGGGTTCACAAACAACAAATTTTGAATGCCAATTATAGACAAATTAAATTAAGTGAACATCTAGAAACGTGTGGTAGGGGCAACATGTCAATCTTTCCTTTTTACAATCTTTTTTCTGAAAACAAAATTGAACGTAAATGTAAAGAAAAATATTTTATCGATCGCTTTCATCCAAAATTAAATTCATGAATCACTTTTATACGTTTCTTATGAATTCATTCACTTTTGATATGAGATGCATTTTATATTAGTTCGCATATATGTTCTTCTATACTTAAATCTATGTTTCAATCTAATACCTAAATTAGATATCGTTGATGTATTTTAGCATAATAAACTATAACAAAGTTATTTTTCTAATGCATGTGCATGTCCTACTATGTAAATTACCTTGCAACATCCATTTCTATGATGAATGTATATTTGAAATTATGATGATCTTGCTTTTTGTTTCACTTTGCACCTGAAGAATATAGAAAGCGCTTGTGCATTCCATGTGTTTTCACTTTAATTATTTTAATATATCAAACCAATTGCTGAGATTAAAAAGAAAAATTTTTTTTACATATATATATATATATACATACTATAAAATAGATAGAATCAAAAATGGCAATAATATAAGAAATGATTAATCCAAATCAAAACAATCTAAGTATCTCCCTACCGGTATCGTCTCTTCTCGAGACTTTTCAAGGGAATAATGCTTTATTTTTTAAAAATAAGGCTACATCATAATAGAAATCTACAAAAATATAAACTTGTTACATGGCTACCTTTGAGCAAAGAGATTAAACGAAAAATAATTCACTTATCAGAATTAAGGTCTCGCTTAAGCATAGTAATGAAATATTTTTCTTTCTTCTCCCTAGCAATCCTATTGCAACTTGGTGGCATCTGGTAAAAGGGAGCTGCTCTGAACTTAATAGCGAGATCATTGGCGCAATTTGCAATGTGTTTACTACTGTTAATACGGCATAATGTCTGTTGTTAATGTGTTGCCGGTGTACGGTTAATCGGTTTCTGAACATGTCAGCGGATTGGCCAATATAATATTTGTTACAACCGGTACAGAATAGAGCGTAAATAATGTTATGGGAAAGGCAATTCATATTTTGTTTGATTTTAAACGTTTTCATTTTACTATTTTTGAAATTAATTGTTTCACCTTCTATGATAATAGAACAGCAGCTACATCGGTTATCACCACACTTCGTTATTCCTTTAATATTTTTCTGATTCTAAAACATTAAGTATATTAAGTAGAGATGGAGGTGCTTTATAAGATTTTTTGAAGTTATAATCCATGAACCGGTTTGATAATTTTAAGCTCTCATTTGCTGGCTAAATAACTTTGTTGAATATGTTGGGATTGTTTTTGTTATAACGAGTAGTAAAATATATCGTTTTCTTTGTGCTTCTTTCAGTGTTTTCTTGCGCTCTTGTTTCCAGTTTAGAGAGATGAGTTTCTGCTTTTTAAAAGCATTGTCAATTAATGTTAAAAGATATTTTAGCTTTATCAAATTAGTCAATCCGCTGACATGTTCAGAAACCGATTAACCGTACACCGGCAACACATTAACAACAGACATTATGCCGTATTAACAGTAGTAAACACATTGCAAATTGCGCCAATGATCTCGCTATTAAGTTCAGAGCAGCTCCCTTTTACCAGATGCCACCAAGTTGCAATAGGATTGCTAGGGAGAAGAAAGAAAAATATTTCATTACTATGCTTAAGCCAGACCTTAATTCTGATACGTGAATTATTTTTCGTTTAATCTCTTTGCTCAAAGGTAGCCATGTAACAAGTTTATATTTTTGTAGATTTCTATTATGATGTAGCCTTATTTTTAAAAAATAAAGCATTATTCCTTTGAAAAGTCTCGAGAAGAGACGATACCGGTAGAGAGATACTTAGATAGTTTTGATTTGGGTTAAACATTTCATATATATATATATATATATATATATATATATATATATATATATATATATATATATACAATAATACTACTACACCGACTTCAAATGAACTGATTATACATCATGTCTGAGACTATGCACATGTGGATAACGGAAAAAGTGGACAAGTAGAAAGTGGCTAATGGAAGTAAACAAAAGAACTGCAATGACAATCTACTACACCGAAAGCAATCATGGAAAATACAATTCTTGAAAAAACTGATCAGCTTTGACCCAATATCTGATAAAAATGGAAATCTTGAGACTTGTAACACTACTCATTCTTGCTGTTAATATACTAATACCATAGATTCCAAACACTGCCGCATACACTTTCAAAATAGACGTCTAACATACTAAAGATGCTGATAGTGGAAATAGAAGAGGACAATGGTCATCATAGTTTAAGGAATTTAAAAATGGACAATGGTCACCATAGGATAAGGAAATTAAAAATGGTCATTATAAAACAGCACGAAACCGATGGATCATAAATGGAAAAGTGGAGGTAGAACATAGAGCTACAATGATACTACTGCACCGACTACAAGTGAACTAATGCTACACTATGTCTGAGACTACACATGGTGGATAATGAAAGATCGACAAGTGAAAAAATGGATAATGGAAGTGAACAGTAGAACTGCAATGACACTCTACTACATCAAAAGCAATTGAACTACACACTATACCTAAGACTACTCATGGAAAAGACTATTTCTTCACTTGAATTTGTTATCGCCTGTTTCTTAATCCACCTATATTATAATATTTCATGGAATCCAACATTTCTTCATTTGAAATACAAAACATCGACCACTACCTCAGCTGCCGATTAAGGGATATAAAACATAATACTGCAGTCCGTCAGTCATCAGCAGGTACTCGTCTAGAAGTGTTTCGACCCCTAACCTGAACACTCAATCCCAAAGGAGCGGGGTCCCACACATAGTGGCGGACAAAATACTGAATAGGTAATCATATGTCTTGAAAGACATGTCAAAAAGATTAGTCAGACATCATTCAAATGCTACTTTCGCACATGTAAACTCATCCTGTCATTAAATTCATCCCATCAACAAACACAGTATGCTTTTTGAGATCCGCACATGTAAACAAATCCCGAACATCAATGTGTGCTTTTTTCGATTCCCACAAGCAAACAGATCCTGTTCATCCTCGATTCCCATAAATATGTAATCGTTGTGTGATAAATATGAAATCCGCCTTTACACAATCTTCACGTCATTCGAGACTTAACAATAGGAGCTCTCTCATCCCCCTTAAGCCACGCTAAGCGCCCTGCATTCGCTCTTCACCGCCCCAATCCCCACCATAAGAAGATCCTCCTGCGTACGCCTGCCGCACGCTATGTTGTCAATGTATTGTGCACACACTATCAATGCGCAAGAATGACAGAGGTAATCACAGTTAACACAGAACACGGTGAGGATAACGAAATCGACGAATAATGACGTATTCCGTACATAAATCCTTATGAAAGATGCACGACGATATCGATGGGATGATTTGCGACCGATTGATAGAAGAAATAATGAATGATGGTGGATGATTGCCAACTTAGAGGCACAAGCACGATTTTGCAGGACGAGCTTGTGAATCACACGACCGATCTTGACACTTCTTCGCATTGCATTCTCAGACGATTGAAAAGTGATTGATTCACCGTTTTATATTGACATGCGTGTATATTCATATTCATGGATAAATGAAGCTCGCAAGTTTACATACGAGAAATGAGCGAAAATACAACATAAAGAAAGTTGAAAAAGAAAGCGTGACAAGATAAGTAACAGCCAAAATCCCTTTGCCTATCGATGATCGATTCTGTAATTAAAAGGCAGTTGAAAATGATTGATGAACGCCTTATCTGCTATGTTTGTCATTTAGAACTATAACTAGTCGTTTGCAATTCAAAAAATGACGCTGTAGGTCGCAGTTCGCAGGTGCCGCATGCTGCTATCTATTAATGCAGTTGTATTAAAGCAAGTACCTTCATTGCCAACGACATCGTTCGTTGAATAGGCTGCAACAACGCAACGGCAGTTCCCATGTTTAACAACAATTGACATCATAATTTCGGAGAAATTAATGTGCACGCATCAAGGACGAACTGTGAAATGTAGCTAATGTACACCACGCTTAATTCAGCTCAGCAGGATAGCTTGATCATTTAAATGCCCATATACAACTGGTGTCTTGTTTATATCTGAGATACCAACGTAGTTTCAGTGATTCATCATGGAAATACAACATCCTATTGTCAGAAGGCAAGGCAAGCCACAGATTATTCTGCCTCCAGAAGTGGCCGAGCGAGGGATGCTCTGGCTGTTGTGTTAGACGACTTGTCCCCTATTCAAGTTACAGGGTGACAAATTAGCATAATAACACCGGCTAGCATAGCTTTGGCTAAGCGTTGTGAATGCTTTGATGTGTCTACCTGCAAACTCAATCCATATAGGCCTATGCATTTTGAGTACACATTATTTCATCTGACGACGGTCAGAATTATTCATTTTCCCATTGCTTATAGTAAATTGCGATCCGTATGTATCTGATATATTATATTTTTGATAGAAAACACATTTTTGTTTTATTATTTTTCTTACCCATCATCATCATTAGACGATTAAATGCCTGACAAAGTCATTTTACTAAGTCGCAAATGATGTATTGAAATATTGCATTGCAACCATTTTTGGTGATTAATAATGCAAATGTAGGAGCATAAAATTGCAACAAGTAGCACATTGAGCGTCTCGTGACTGAAATTCAGACAGCGATGTGATGGACAACTGAACATTTTTACACTTCTGTCTGAATATATGTACAAGGCAAATAAATTTCGACGAGTTTTCATAAACTTCGGGACTTGCTTGTTGATACAACATTATTTCTTTACTTGCAAGGCGTTCGACACAGACTTAGACATTTACATAAGTTGCCAATGGACTGATTTTTCTTCGCAGTTCGACTTTTGAATGACTTATCGCTTTTATGGACAGAGTTGAAGTTCCATTCTATTTAAACCTTTTTGTCGTGCTGTAAAATCACAATCCAATTTATCTGGTAAGTAGAACACAGCAGCTACTGTATTCGGTGGATTATTTTGAAAATCTATATCGCAAGATTCTCATCATCATCACACTGTTGGTTTTACGTCTTCTTTTAATCGATTTCAGTCAGCTACTTCAGATTTATGAAACATTACGCTAATTATTATGCACATGCATGTTCTTAATTCTTGAGATAGAATGAAGCTCACGAAATAAGGCGACGAAACTTCTAAGACAGCAAAGAAACTGCATAAAAACATCATACTCGAATGTCCAGAACATCTTGCAAACTTCAATTGAACGTATTAAGAGACACATTTATGATTAATCGACATTGTTCTTCGCAATTCGTAAGGGATTTTTATTTTGGAATGTCAACAACTAAAACAGATGCTTTTCCTAGCTAAGTGCAATTCTTTGCTCAGTCATAATATGATATTAATATGACTATAATCGCATGCTGTTTAAATGCATTTTAAGACTCATCATTGTCAACCATCTCCGAAAAGAATTACACGTAGATGCTTGAAAGATTATCCCTGTTGCGTAGAATTTAATGCCAAAAATCACGACGAACCTTCAGCCTCCATTACCGCTATCTTCTGACGTTCATAAGATCAATTAATTACCTCTATTCATGTATATCGATGCGAAGTACAAAATGTTAACACCATTTTGTAGTTTCGGGACCTTAGAGTGAAGGATCACACATTTACAATCAACCTTTTCAATAGCCTATACCAGATGAGTAGACCGGTTGTCAGTTCTGTAAAAGGTTTGGCGAAATTGAAAATGATAACACTTTCAAAACCCTATTGCACAACTCATGAATCCATTTCTAGAGTTTCATAAACAAAAGAAATTTCTATAGACGAAATGATCTCCTTGAATACCCTGTACATAGATATATCGTGTCTATAGCCTAGGCAGACTGACGACAATGCTCTTACCAATGATTTAACAAATTACAACTAAAGAATGTAAATATGTAGACGTGTAATATCGGAAATATATATTATGTTATGTTGATATCAATATTTGAAATCAGTTCAAATTCATCAAAATCAGTTTAATTCTGCGTTTTATAGATGTGCAGAGGAGTGCAACGGAAAAGAACAATAAATAAATCGAAGGAAATATTTTATGTCATTCTCATAGAAGTAGATGATCCTATGCTGTTTTGTTACCAATTTAGGTCCATTAGCTTCGGATGTTGTATAAGTTGTCCTTCACTAAGTTATGTTCTTCATTCAGTGTTCTGTCTCTGGAAAGTTGCTACAGAACCTTAAAGGCTACAAAGACATATTACCTCAGCACATGGAATCTTTAGCGAGTTTCATCAAAATATCCCTAAACAGCATGCGAAGAAAAATGATTGAAGAATGCTTGAACAACTAAAATCGAAAGCTATGATAAAGCTTCACCTACCAAGAGTGATGAGACATCCATCAGGTGAAACTTCTCAAATACTTTCGATCATTGCATGACTGCGTAGGAACTATTATCGGTTGCATGGGACTCAAAGCTGAGGATTCTTCTATGAAGACTTCTCACCACTTTCAAATTCATCTGAATACAAAGTCCTCCACAAAACTCCAGTGAATGCTTACACTTGCATTTGAAGTCTATAGTCGAAGTCATGCATAAACATGCATATTTTGAAAGAAGAAAATGCTTGTGACAATGCTAAACCAAAAAGAAAGTCAAACTGATGTTGTAAATAGGAGATCTTCCCATGTACTCCGATAATAGATAAAGCTCATTATTATCATTCATGAACACAGGTAAAGCAGCCATGCTGACATGCAATTAAGTTTTGTCATGTCAGTTCGCTAAGGAGTAGACCTATATACATGTAAATAACAATCATGGATTCCCCTATTCTGCCTCCAAGTCTTGCATCACTAAATCAATCACTGTGCAAATTCTGATTCCGAGTAGGAAATTCTGATTAGAAGTTCGATTTTGCAACGGAAGTTGTCATCATCTTTCTACGAACTCATTGTAGCACAGTCGCAAATTCTAATAGTATTCACGAAGCTGGATTCTCGTTCGTTATCAGTATTTTCAGGGAAGAAATTAGTTTGAATTCTGTAGCGCTCCGATGTATTATCTCCTACGTACAGTAGCTGTCCTATAAACAACGTGTCACGTCATACAATAATACTGTGTCATGTATTTCGATGGAAACATGTCCGATGTTCTTTCAGAGACAATGATAAAACTGGGTCTCCTACTTGGCTTGATTGCCTGCTGCACTGCCGCTGGTCCCAACAACAGCTCCGGAGGTCGTGGACAAAGAGGTGGAGATGATGATGGTAAACCTCCATTGCCGGCCATGCTGGCTGAATTCCTCGACATCGTGGGAGAGATTGATCATCCCGAAAGAGACTTCCCTTGCCCTAAAAACGAATCTGCAGCATGTGAGACGATCGAAGGAAAGTTTGAAGATTTTTACAAAAATCTTGACAAGATTCCTGGCATTGCCTTCCACACTGCATTCGCTGGTTCAGCTTTGAACATAGAAGAAGCCAAGAAGACACAAAACAAGACAGATATCGCTGGATTGAAGAAAGAGCAAAATGAAACTCGACAGAAAATGGGAGATGCAGTTGAGGAAGTCACCGAAGCTATCAGCTCAATCATGTGCTGCGCACAAGCAATGAAAGGAGAAGTGAAGCACTTTATTGAAGAACAGAAGGATAGAGAACGTGAAAGACGCGATGATGACGACTGTGATAACGATGACGATGAAGAAGGAGGACCCAGACGAGGTGGTCGCCGAAAGGGACGGAAAGGACCCCGACGAGATGATGATGAAGATGATGACAAAGATGATGAAGAGTGAGGACCACGACTAGGATGCAGACGCTGAGGAGGACTGTTTTGAATATTTTGACTGGCTCGTTAATTGCCCGTTTCCACTTCATTTTGAACAATTATTCTACAGTAGTACTTGTTTAATTACGACAAATATAACGCATTAGAATTTATTGACTAGCTTTTTTGTGAAGATTGTCCAGCTAATGTGGCTGAGTAAGTGAAAGCAATCGTTCTTTACTTTAGTTAGTGCTTTTGACTCCGTGACAAACAATTCATGTTAAGAGGCAAAATTATATGATACCAAACCAACGACAACACAGAAGTAAGCAGAACTATTGATTGTCTTGCCAAACTCTGAGGGAAATGGGACCAATTTCGGTTGCCAACTTATGCGCCAGCTTGACATGCCAACTTTTACCAACATAATAATAATCTATCTATTGATAAAATATCAATCACAAACTGGCTAAATTCAACTGAGAACCTAATTGACTTTGTTTTATCATGATTTAGATTAAAATTCCGTTGATCAAGATTCTGTCAAACGGAGTCATTCAAGGGGCATCTGAATTAGTGAGAAGTACGGACTGTTGAGGGATGACTTTCACTGCTGTCTTCAGACCTTGTAAAACAAATGGCATTTGACATCGACATCCTGCTCACTGTAGAAAGATGCTTGGTCGCTGAAAAGGAAGGCTTTCTCAAAGTTTAGGACATCAGTTAGTTTCAAGTCATAGGAAATACATTCACGAGAGATGCGCATGTTATCACAATTAATTGTCCCGGCAAAAACAATTAGAGTCAGAGTTTCCTATGGGAGAACCAAAATCTTCATTCGCAGTAGGATGATGGTCGACAATATTGCGGTCAGCAAGCATCTTATCAAGATGAGCATTTAGTCCATTCACAATGTTGTACAGGGAGAAGGCTGCTGACAAAAATGATGTGTTGTGTCGGTTCAGGTCGCCTGCGCTGACCAGGAAGTGGTTGGGGTATTTCAAGAGAAAGGCATCAATGACAGAGCGAAGCGTTTCATCGAATGCAGCGAATTGTCGGGCCGATATTCCAGGGAGAGACAGATGCCGGCAAGAATGAGGTTCATCACTGGAATGGGGAGACAACATACTTCAATGCCGTCTACAGTGTAATATGGATAAATGAATGTTCAGGGAATGCAATGAAGTTTTGCAATGATGTTACTACTGTTCTGTAAGTAGTTAGATAATGACATTCAAGAGTGATACCTTAAATGCTGAATTCGATTTTAATACATGTAAGTCCGAGGCATTTCATAAATAATTAATAAGTATTTGACCATCAACAATTATGTATCATGTAATTTTGAAATAAGGCATATTATCAATCCGAAGTAAAAACACATTATAATTCATTAAATGCAAAAATAGTTATGTTTGAGATATATAAGTCAACATGGTTGCTGTAAAGTTATCGTTATATTGAAATGATGTTTATCAATTTAGTTCAAGGAAATGAGCTAATTATGAGTCTTGTGAATGCTATAAGACAAGTTGCAAAGATGACATGCGGCTTCAATTCCACAATAAATCCAATCTAGTTAAATACCACACTTTCACAAAGAAATATTCACGGCTGGTATTACTGGAAAAAAGTTATTTTTAAGTAGTATGTAGTATAACATATTTTTTGCCATATGACATAAAGCTATTGATACGAAAGACATACGACACACATACCAATTTGCATCGGGTCTCGTATATAAAACATACCAAGAATTCGTATTTCAACGTAAAACAGCCAATCACCGTTAGCATAGTTCGTATCGTTTACATACCAATCACATACGAAAGTAAATGGCCATTCGTATGAAAAACATACCAGATTTCTTTATATATACCAGAATCTCGTATCAAATGTTGGTTTCAAATTGTATGTAAACTTGGTATGTGTTTGTATGTAATTTTCGTATCCAGCGATTTACAGTGTAGATCAAATAGATTAAAATCCGTTGATCAGGATTCTGATAAACGGAGTCATTCAAGGGACATCTGAAATACTGAGAAGTACGAACTGTTGAGGGGTGACTTTTATTGCTTTTTTCAGGTCTTCGTAAAACAAGTGGCATTTGCCGTCGAACGTAAACTCTGCAATACCAAAGCTACTTACGAAAGCGATCTACAAATCGAGAATAGCGAAATGTACGAAAGCGCTATTGTTCGTGCTCGAACACAACGAAAGCGATTGGAGTCTCCATTGGATTATCTTTATCATCCAATTGGAAAGCCAAACGCCTTCGTAGTTTATGAACACGAACAATAGCGCTTTCGCACATTTTGTTGCTCTCGTTTTGTACATCGGTTTCGTTGTCAAAATCAGTCAGATTTAGTGCTCTGCAGTTTACAGTAATGGATCCCTGTAGAAAGATGCTTGGTCGCTGAAAAGGAAGGCTTTCTCAAAGTCTAGGACATTAATTAGTTTCAAGTCATAGGAAATACATTCACGAGAGATGCGCATGTTATCACAATTAATTGTCCCGGCAAAAACAATTAGAGTCAGAGTTTCCTATGGGAGAACCAAAATCTTCATTCGCAGTAGGATGATGGTCGACAATATTGCGGTCAGCAAGCATCTTATCAAGATGAGCATTTAGTCCATTCACAATGTTGTACAGGGAGAAGGCTGCTGACAAAAATGATGTGTTGTGTCGGTTCAGGTCGCCTGCGCTGACCAGGAAGTGGTTGGGGTATTTCAAGAGAAAGGCATCAATGACAGAGCGAAGCGTTTCATCGAATGCAGCGAATTGTCGGGCCGATATTCCAGGGAGAGACAGATGCCGGCAAGAATGAGGTTCATCACTGGAATGGGGAGACAACATACTTCAATGCCATTTACAGTGTAATATGGATAAATGAATGTTCAGGGAATGCAATGAAGTTTTTGACCACACTTCTACACCACCACGCCCAGCATCGTTTGATCTGTCAGTACAGAGGCAAGTGTATCCGGGGGAATGTTGAAAGCTTCAACTAGAGTGGTGGAAAATAATCAAGTCTCAGTACGGATTGCGATATCTGGGTTCAAGACGAAAACTTGACACTTGAGATCATCAAATTTACTAATGATGGACAGCAGGTTTGAAAGGAAAAAGGCAGCTAATGCATCTCTCTTTGTGTGATTGGATATCAAATCTCAACTTAAAAGGTTGTCTCAACCACGTCGACCACCATGCAATTGATATAGAGAGTAGTATATAGTGTGACATCCGGCGCGACGCTTCGCTTCGCTTTGCTTCGCTTCGCTTGCGCCGGATGTCACACTTTTACGGGTTTTTTCAAAAAATCAAAATTTCAAAAATTTCAAAAATTTAGGTAGACTTCAAATTTCACGTGGCCGAAGGCCGAAGGGCGAAAATTTAAGCGTTTTTTTAATACCCAATTTTTCAAATTTTTCAAAATCTCAAAATTTGAGAATTACAATTTTCACCCTTAAAATCATGACCGTTCCAGGACACCGAAAATCATAAAAGTTAAGAATCTCAAAATTTGAGAATAACAATTTTCTCGCTTAAATCATGACCGTTCCAGGACACCGAAAATCATAAAAGTTAAGAATTTCAAATTCATGAATTTTATCCATCTTTCAGGTTTTCAAAATATATCATGTGACTAAAAATATTTCTTTAAAAATGGAAGAAACAAAAGTGGAAGGAACTTCAGAAATGGAAGGAACCTCAAGAATATATCCTTCGTTATCATATGAACGTAGTTCTACTTTAATGGACATTGAAAAGATTAACATTGAAAAAATGAATAAAGAAAAACACAAAGATAGAGTAAGGTATATGAAAGATAAGGAATCTCAATTATTATTAAGATTAGAGCATTATAAAAAATTAAGAAAGAGATGGAGTAAAGTTAAGAATGTAACACAAGGAATTGGCATATTCTTAACAATAAGTTTAGGTGCTTTAACAATTGTTATATCTTCAGGTGTTTTAGTAATTCCAGTAGTTGCTACAGCTTTAACAGGTACGGGTGTTTTTGCAACTTCACTTGTTACAATGTTAGATAAATCTTTAATAACTAAGAAACGAAAATCATTAAAAACTAAGCATTTACATATTAAAGAAGTCTATGATAAACTACATTACTACTTTCAAAGAGTATGTGATGATAATGTTATTACGTTAGATGAGATTGAAAAATTTGAT
>CAJQUW010011780.1:0-144802 GCA_907163375.1 Prostheceraeus crozeri | reverse complement strand
GGGGGGGGGGGGGGGGGGGGGGGGGGGGGGGGGGGGGGGGGGGGGGGGGGGGGGGGGGGGGGGGGGGGGGGGGGGGGGGGGGGGGGGGGGGGGGGGGGGGGGGGGGGAGGGGGGGGGGGGGGGGGGGGGGGGGGGGGGGGGGGGGGGGGGGGGGGGGGGGGGGGGGGGGGGGGGGGGGGGGGTGGGGGGGGGGGGGGGGGGGGGGGGGGGGGGGGGGGGGGGGGGGGGGGGGGGGGGGGGTGGGGGGGGGGGGGGGGGGGGGGGGGGGGGGGGGGGGGGGGGGGGGGGGGGGGGGGGGGGGGGGGGGGGGGGGGGGGGGGGGGGGGGGGGGGGGGGGGGGGGGGGGGGGTGGGGGGGGGGGGGGGGGGGGGGGGGGGGGGGGGGGGGGGGGGGGGGGGGGGGGGGGGGGGGGGGGGGGGGGGGGGGGGGGGGGGGGGGGGGGGGGGGGGGGGGGGGGGGGTGGGGGGGGGGGGGGGGGGGGGGGGGGGGGGGGGGGGGGGGGGGGGGGGGGGGGGGGGGGGGGGGGGGGGGGGGGGGGGGGGGGGGGGGGGGGGGGGGGGGGGGGGGGGGGGGGGGGGGGGGGGGGGGGGGGGGGGGGGGGTGGGGGGGGGGGGGGGGGGGGGGGGGGGGGGGGGGGGGGGGGGGGGGGGGGGGGGGGGGGGGGGGGGGGGGGGGGGGGGGGGGGGGGGGGGGGTGGGGGGGGGGGGGGGGGGGGGGGGGGGGGGGGGGGGGGGGGGGGGGGGGGGGGGGGGGGGAGGGGGGGGGGGGGGGGGGGGGGGGGGGGGGGGGGGGGGGGGGGGGGGGGGGGGGGGGGGGGGGGGGGGGGGGGGGGGGGGGGGGGGGGGGGGGGGGGGGGGGGGGGGGGGGGGGGGGGGGGGGGGGGGGGGGGGGGGGGGGGGGGGGGGGGGGGGGGGGGGGGGGGGGGGGGGGGGGGGAGGGTGGGTGGGGGGGGGGTGGGGGGGGGGGAGGGGGGGGGGGGGAGGTGGGGGAGGGAGGGGGAGGGGGGAAGGGGGGGGGTGGGGTGGGGCGGGGGGGGGGGGGGGGAGTAGGGGGGGGGGGGGTGGGAGGTGTGGGGTGGGGGGGGGGGGGGGAGGGGGGGGGGGGGGGGGTGGGGGGGAGGGTGGGAGTGGGAGGGTGGGGGATGGGGTGGGGGGTGGGGGAGGGAGGGTGGGTGGGGGGGAGAGGTGGGGGGAGGGGTGGGGGAGGGGATGGGGTGGGGTGGGGAGTGGGGGGGGGTGGGGGGCGAGAGGGGGATGGGGGGGTGGGGGGGGGCGGGGGGGGGGGGGGGGGAGGGGAGTGGGGTAGGGGGGGGCGTGGGGGTTGTTTTTTGTTCTTTTCTATTCTTGTTTTTTTTTTTTTTTTCTTTGTTTCTTTTTTTTTTTTTTTCTTTTTTTTTTTTTTTTTTTTATTTATTTTTTTTTTTTTTTTTTTTCTTGATTTTTTTATTTGGGGTTTTTTTTTTATTTGTATGGTTTTTTGTTTTTTGTATTTTTGTTTTAGTGTGTTGTTGTTTTGTTGGTGATTTTTTTGTTTGCGGTTGTTTTGTTGTTATTGTCTCAGATGAAAATTAATATTCGGATACATTTTATCATTTTCTAACTCACTCTTGTTCAAATATATTTGATGGATTGTTGTTATTCAAAAAATCGTAGCCAAATTTGTGAAATTTCGCGATGCTATTTGTACAACTCGCGCCTGCGAGTGTTTTTGAAGGGAAATTGTTTATGAACTTGCCCTACTTTGCCGTTATAATTATCTAGTCGGGACAATCGTAAGCAGTCGACTCTTCGCATAGTTGTCACAATGCCGTGCCATCAACTCAGTCCGTTATTGAGAACTTTCGTCTCATTAATTCGAGCGATCGATGGAAGAATGATTTCAATGGACCATTATGCTCATATATTATCCCTAACTTCATTCGTGACTTGGTTGTCACGGAGTGAAGTATAAATTAAGTTAAGATTTTGGCATGAAGGAAATATGAGCATAATTGAAAAATTTTCAAGTTCGACTATTCATCAGTCAAAATGAAACCCTGTGTGAGTGGCAACTTTATTAAATGTCTGACTGCACTTTTGACTTTTCGTGAAGGATACATCTCATGACTGTCCAATTGCAAAAGCAAATTATGTTTGCTGTTTGTCAATGATGTCTATTTCATGATTTCAAATGAAGTAAAAGCGGAAATACAGATACTATATTCTCATGAAGTTCCCTTTGTGCGAAGTTTAGATCAAATTACATCGAAATTTTGCAGACAAAACTGTGTCAAAATTTTCCATCATATTTTCATCTTTCAAAGTGAAATTTTCGAAATAAATTCTTACATTGTAGAAAGTATCAATATTTTCCATTAGCATTGATGATTTGTCGAAAGTTTATTTCATAATCGCAGAATGTTTTCCTTTCATTTGATACAATGTAAAGATAAAACTGGAACGATGATTGGAATAAATTGCAAACGGACATATGATATGAACTCATCAGATAAAATTGTAGAAAATGGCTGCGCAAATTTGAGATTGCAAGTGATGAAGATCAATTTCGTTGTGATAAACTCGATAATGCACAAAACTTGGCAAGATTTGCAACAACACCACTTGCAGGTCGTATGGAATGACTATGTCCTTGTGGGCATCGTCATTCAATTCTGGCCTCAATGATATTGTTTTGCCACCTAAGTCATGAATATATTAAAGTAAAGTGCGATGACCAGAGACTGAAATGATGTGACTTTCACTTTTGACGTATTTGGAGCATTCTGATAGAATTTGTTGATACTTGCCGGACAACAAGTTCGAATTTTAAAGCATCTCTGATAAGCACCGGGTTACTTTTATTGATGATCAATTCTCTTGACATGCATTCCGCATGTGGATGAAATTTTGCACTTGTTCAATTCATCAATAACCACCTCAAGCGAAACTCAACTAGGATATACTTCATTTGCATTCAAAACACTCGAAGCACAAATTTTAAAATCTCAATCTTAAATTCAACAATTCATCATTTGAAAAATTCGTCGACATCATCAGGCAGTTTGTGACTCCATTATAGCAAACGATGCAAAATTGTAATTATTTCAAAAAACTCATGCCAGCTGTTATATGAAACACTGGTATTTTTCCTTTCTTAACCTTTCCCCATTCCTGTTTTGGACCCACTTGCAATAATTTGTGATGGCTAAGTTATTTGTTGAAATTTCATCTCAATTTTTATCAGATAAATTTCAACTTTTCAATTGGATTTTAATTATTCGCTTAAGGTGGACATTACACATCTTTATTCTTAATTTCGTACAGCAACACCCATGAAATAATTGTGGTTTTCATTGGGTGGTGCTGTCCGAAATTAAGAAAAGAAATTAATTTTGATTCTTGTTCCTATTTTATCTGATTTGATCGTATGCTCATTTTTGCATCTAATTTTTCATTTCTGCAGTCATCCAAGAAATGAAAAATAGATACTCATCAAGTGACCGCACAAACATGCATTTTTCAATGAATCTATTTCTCTGATTGCCACCTCTGGTGACTGACTAATGCAGTAAAATTGCAGTCAATCATTGATTAATTCTGTGGTACACAACCCTGTTTAGAAGAGTTTATTTATGCATAGAATTTTAAGCATAAATGAACTTCACTTCATATTGATTTTAATGTTTTCATTCTTACTTTACCTATGTCTTTTTATGCTTTTGATGTCTTGCAGTCTTTGTTAGTTCTCTCAGTAGAGTAATTTGTAATGAGTCAGATTGTCAGAATATATTTCAAAATCTCCCAATTATAGTAAAATCTTCTTGCTAGTGTTCAAATCTTGAGTGTGCGCTCGCTATCTCATTCGTCTATGACGACAATACAACACATAAACTTAAAATTGTGTCGCAACTGCATGTCATAAATTTCTGCAAATGGATTGCTCAAAGATGAGATGATAGTAAGGGACAAAATTAGAATGCTGCATCATACCTGAGTAATGAACTATTATTAACTTCTTTGTACGACACGTGACTTCTGCCCTACAAACAATGTACCTCCGAAACAATACTTTAACGGTGAAAAGTAATTGTTGACTGTCAATATGATGCTGTGATTAATTATGAGTTAAAAACAAAAATCTTTCTCCATAATGTTTACCCACAACGTCAATGCAAATACCCGTTTCTTTGTTAATGGACTAAATTCACTAACTTGTGATTAAACAACTGATAAGGGAAAGAATTCTCCCGATAAAATTGAGAGATAAAAATATGGTGTTATAGAGTGCTTCATTACACGCCTATAATTACTTTTGGTATACTCCACCGGATATGAAATATTTACCAATAGCATTAAGTAATCAATTGGCTCAACTGTCGCTTATCCACAGGTGTGCATATATATATTTGATGCATCTCTCACGAGGTTCAAGCAGGTACATCAGAATTAATCAATGTCCCACCAACATTTCAGCACGAAGAGGTAGTATTTCATAGTAGGCTATGATCCTTCATGGCGGATGCAAAAAAATTGCCAATTTCCAAAAATAATTAGTGTTCATGTTTGTGATATGAATGCTCCAGTTGAAAAATAGACTAGTTAAAGACTATGGAAATTACACTTGCAAAATTAGAAAGTATCTAGTAAAATACCTGCAAAATATTTCGTACAGCAGCCGTACGTAGATTGGAAGAGTTTGACAAATATAAAACACGTCTATTCTGTTGTAGACATTCTTGCATACTATTGCCGTGCAAAGTAGACTAACAGGCCCGATAAACTAAGTGCTCAACATTAAGCACAAGTAGCATCCTAGTATTCATGTGCTACATATCTCCATATTCCCCTTGTCTCCTACTGAATTGATGAAATATGAACTCGTGTAGTGAGCAAATAAACAAGCTGACAATGCATAAGTATACACGTCCTTTTCAACTATTGTCGTTTTAGATTTAACTAAGGGTATGTGTCAAAAATATTCAACTCTAAAAATAATTCAACTCTGTCTGAAATATGGGCCGAGAATAACCACTTACATGTACATGCGTGGGTGCAAGTACATAGCCTATGTTTTAAGGCAACCAATATCATTATTGTAGAAGCATCGCTGATCACTCTTTTAATATTGGGATTCTCTTTTGATATGGGCCTACCAACCCATCATCGAAAAGCCTGATTGTCATCATTGTCATGAGTTGAATATTTTATAATAACCTTTTCATTCAAACGCAATTCAACTGCCATGATTTCTATGACATTTGACATCCTCTCTTGATCCACGTGATTCTGGTGTTAGTTCGTCAATCTGGTGGAAGTTTGTTTTTTAAATTGAAAGTGATGAACAGAAGGTAGCTTAATGGATTGTTCAAAACAATCTAGTTGTTGTCGCTCCTTTTGTGTATTACCATCGAGGGACAATTTTTTTACACTGCTTCTTGTCTCGGGAATTTCACTGTAAGAATTACTTTTATTACACTACATCTTTATTTAAAAATGAGCTTAAAAACGTTATCTGTTTAACAAATGCTCAGCTGTTTTCAACAGATCAGGTTCACGTCTTAATTATCCGTCTTGCCAATGGCTTCTTGTTGAAACGAAAACTTAGAGCTCATTTAATCTTCCCTTTGAGGATTTTTGTTGAGGGACATGCTACGTAATTAGCGATGGTCGTAATCTTGTCACAATAATTCAATAATACTAGAAAAGACGTCTGTCAGCTTTTACAGATAAATGCGTTTTCAGAAGAAATGCGATGCGACATGAAACGGTTGATCGGATGCGTAATGATTTCCATTTTTGACAAAGAAAAACCGTCTGAACCTAATTCTAAATTTGAATATTAAAAATTCTTGTATTTCTATGCTTGCATGTATGTGATGCATTTGAAGGTTCTTATATGAATTTTTCACGATCTTTTACAAAACTTCATTAATTTCATTAAGTTGCTTTATTTGCAATTTATTTCATGAAGAGATTGAATCAACGATTTTAGTTTTCACTAATAACTTCAAGATTGGATACTTTTCTAATTTATATCATACATAGATCTATCTACCTCACAAAGCCATATGCATAAAAACCTCCCTGTAATTATAGACTAAAGAAGGAGCATGTTTTGATTGGATTGTCATAATTGATCGCCATTAGAGATCAGCGATCCTACCCGAAGCCCTACACGAACCCGAATGCTCGGGTTCGGGTCGGTTTCGTGTAGAGCAATTAAGAAGTGGGGTCGGGTCAAGTAGGATTATCTCTTTTATCTAAAACCCGAAAAAACCGAAATAAGCCGATCTCGGTTTTTTTCGGGTTGGAGCATACAAATTTGAAAAATGTTTAGAACTTTAAAAAATATTTTCTGTGAAGTTAGTACTGTTTCATGTGTATCTGTAGTTTACTGAAGTTTTTCAAGAAATTGTCGCTTATCACATATTCTCATTGTGAATTATTGATCTAATAAAATCCTTTGCGCTGTATATTTTGTTTCTAAAACAACGAAAGATTATTATGAAATCAATTAAATATGTTCTTGTGGTCTGTCTCTAAAGGTCTCATTCTCATAATGACATGCAGATCGTGGCTTGCAGGATGGACGGAAAGAAATGAAATTTAATTTGAGATAAGCTTTACATATGAACGGAAGCTTAATTATACTTCAAATATTATATAATTGAAATTTTAGCATCTATCTGCAGAATTATTACGTGTAGTGATGCAGTTCAGCTGCTCGGACCTTGACATCTTCATTAACATTGAGTGTGGTGCTACACCTATAATATATCGCGAAGCAGACGATTTTTTGTAAAGATTCCGAATTTTGTCGTGTGTTGTAGGTTAAATTAATTTCGTGGGTAATTACGCTACTTATTTAGTATTTGTTTGAATACTTTATTAGCCTAGAGAAAATATATACTAACTACTACGTATTTTGATAAAATGCTAAAATACTACTACTAAGAAGTTAGACTACCTGAGTTCCGGTATCACACTAGGATCAAGCATTAGCTTTATTAAATGTTTCTGATTTTTCGAATACAATCGGTTCGAGTTGAAATTTTGTTCGACTCGGGTATCCGAATTTTTGGAACTCGACCCGACGCTCATCTTTAATCGCCATGATTTTTACCAGAAATAGTAATAACTAAGACGTATATTTAGAGAAAAGATACAAAAAACACAATAATGGAAATCGTGGAAATCGTGGAAATCGTGGAATTCCAGGTAAAAAGCATCAAAGTCAATAGTCTGTTTCTTAAGAAGTAAAAAGTAATAACCACTACTGTGCAATTTGGACATGGTTGCGAGAAAGGACTGTTCGAACAAAGTTGATCTAACAGGTGTCAATCTGAAATGTCCAGAGAACTTCATCTCATACAGAAGATGATAAGCGGATGACTCTCATCATCTATGATTGTCAGAAAGTGTTAAATTATTGTTTTCTATGAGAAAAGTATGAACCCGTCATCTGTGATTTTTATAAGACAACTATTCTTTTTAATATCTAAACTATAAAATATAAACTTTTAAAATATATAAAACTCAATATTTCTTTAAATAATTGTCTCATTTCAGTTAATTAGCTTTGACGCTATTAAGCGTTTTAAGCAACTACAGTCAACGATGAAAAAATCAAATCACTGTATTCAGAATTACAGATTTGTGATTTTGCTGACTTCAACTTCAGCATCTTCAGAACATTTTGTCGACATGAGAAGAATCTCTATCATATGTGAAGACAACGCTTCGAAATTAATAGTTTGTTTATATAAAGGGATGCTTTGCGTGGCATCAAATGTTTTGGCAGTTGAATTGATTGACGAAACTTTACTAACCTTAAATCTTTAATAACCTGCAAAATCTTAAATATCAAAATGGATTTTCATTTGTTATATAACTTTCCTGCCTAATACTCGTACAATCGATTGGGCTTAGGAACAGTAACTTTTTGTTAATTTGAATGTCATTGGCTATAAATGGCTATAATTGGCTATATGTTAACTGTCAACTTTTTTCGCTGATCAGCTTAGCTTCTCATGTACCCTGTGCGGTACAGAATCCACAGCTATGGATCTGGATTTTGCACATGGAAAATGAGCGCTAGATTAATGAAGCATTCATGTCCTGTTGTGATTTCGAAAACGAAGGCTAAGTGTTTATTTGATTGATTCATTGATTTTCATAAAAGATTCAAATTAGAATAAATATTCAGAATATCAGAAAATTGTGCGAATGAATAGGATTTCGTGGAAATTCAGTTTTACTCATAGCCGTTTAATGACTATAGCTACATTGTCTTCAAACCTCCAGCAAGATAAAGCAAAAAATGATTTCACAAACCTTTAGATACTATTTGCATCCTTGTACAATATATTTCAATCACATTCTACAAATATATGTATTCACTTTGTTTTACGTTTTCATTTCACTTCAACTAGCGGAAATAGATCAAGTATATGACCATTAATTTCGTCGACGAATCTTGTGAATTGCTGCTTTTAGATTTTAGACTGCTGCTTTTGTCACATTCATCTAATCCAATCAACATTTGGTCTTAAGCACAAAATCGAATTTTGTTGACACAGAATCCAAAAATATACAAAGATGGAACTGAAATAAGAAGTTATCAAGTTGAAGTATAGTTATTAAGTTGCAGATTGATCTCCCCTCTTCGTATAGTCACTATCTTTTCTGTTTGACATAGACGCTACTAACTTTGGGATAACAGAACATTCAATTCAGATATGATAAAGTAAATAATACTTCATTAATACAAACTCACAAAAGGTCTTTCACCCAACCTTGCAGTAGTCGAGAAGTTTTTTTAAGAATGACTCATTACACTTGTATTTACATTAAATTCATAAATGTTCACTTCGATTAGTTAAATGTCACACGACCTTGCTTTCTGTTAAAAAGAAATGAACAGTTTCTCGAAAAGAAGCATGCAGCTAGCAATCAACCAAAATAGCCGCATACTCGATCTATAAATATTTTTCTTAGATTTTCAAAGCAAAAATATGAATTAGATTGAGTGTCCGGCAACATGATGTATAGTTTGTTGACCGAATTTCGATAATTCATTATACTAATTTATGCACTTAACATTCAGTAACTTGATACGATTATGTAACCCTCAATTCTATAAAAAAACAAACAAAGTCCGTCTTGAAATTAAGTATCGATTCTGAAATTTGTATGACGGTCTTTATGATCAATTGCATCTATATTTTCAAAATGCTAGTATATTTCCATGCTAGTAGTCAAACGTTCTAATCATCCTTATCATTCGAATGCACTGTAGGAGTATAATTTCAGCTCTTCAAAAAGCATTTGAACGTCATTAGGACACTCAAGTTCTATCCATGCTTTAATTAATCATCCAACCTATGCTCATACAAGGTTTTAAATTAACAAAAGTTTAGACTTATGAAACGAATCTGAAAAGAGACTATGAGCTTAAATGAGTAAACTGGACAATGTGATGCGAGTGCTGAATATGAAATGCCATACAGAATTCTAAACGTTCATGGTTCCATAAAGTCTTTCACTCGAAAGTACATCTTTCGGTACGTATAGGCCTACGTACTATTCGCACCCGTGAATGTTCTTGCTGATTTAAAATTCTTCATTCGACTAAATTAAATTTGTAATAATTAACCGTTTAGAATTTCGTATTCCATTTTTCATGATCTATCACTATCCTAGGCATCCTAGGAGAGCAGCACGATTAAGAATAATAAAGGACAACATTAGTTCGTCTAACTATGGAATAGAAACGAAGTGCACGATGAAGACGAGCTCACTTATTCACTCTGTTAGACTAGCAGCATCCATTTGTATGAAGACGATCCATCCATAGGGTCTCAACCTGTGATTTGACCACATTGGATTGGCAGCAAACATCTAAATTAAACAACAATTATCAGTAAGTCAAAGATTCTATAAAATATTTGCGCACTGGTATTACGGTGAAAATTACATGGCTTACTTTAAAACCATATTTTTTGGCTACAGACATGCTTTTGTATATCACTGTATTTCAAATAATGACATGAGGTACAATGATAGCATGTGAAACTGATAAATATTGACTTTGACGACATATTACCATAGCAGCTTTCAAAAGAGTCTTTCATCAGTGCATGTAGTCACTAATTGCACATTCATGTATATGTAACTATTCTCAATACCTACCCGATGAAATAGTACAGATTAATGTAAGAAGCAATTACCGCATGTTGATTTTCGATATTAATTGTATAGCTGCATTGTCGAAAGAACAAAAAATGAACGATTTTAAAACAAAGCTGGCTCTATAGATGATATAATTTATTGTCTCATACAGGAGGTTTGTCCATTTGTTGAAAAATATGAAAGCAGAAGTTCTCTCCCAAATTACGACTTTGCAGATGATGAATATCATATGATAAATTGCAATTTATATATCATAGATACGAACAAAAACAACTTTTAATAGCTTAGTTTTAAACGTAGTGCTATAATAGTGCTTCGTTGTTTTTGAACCTTGCCTTCAAAGGTTGTTTTCAAATTTGTTGTTCAATGACTGTTGTTCAAAACCTTGCTTCGAAGCATTAATGTTAATACAGCGCTGTACCTGGCTGCAATGCCCTGTTTATCACCATAGTCCGCTTTCATGTCCTATTTCAAAGATGACCTTTGGTTTTCATTCAAAAATGTGCCATGTTTTTTAACCCTAATTTTGATTCCAGCAATTGATAAGCTTGATATAAACTGGTTGATAAGATCCTTGATGAAAATGATGGTTTCAGGTCTCTACTTCCCCTTACTGGGAGCTTGGACGGTGGTGACACAGTCAGACTTTAATCTGGAGCGCTGTGATCTTTTAGTCTGGATGCCCATCCTGACGACTTTCAAGGACACTTTCAGGGCTTGACCTTTGGAGCGAAAGATCGCTAGGCCAAACACTTAACCACTGTGCCACGGAGACCACAGCGAGAGTTGATTGAGCCAAAAAATCTCACTGTCTATCCATGGCTCTGTTGAGGGGGGGAGGGGAAATGCGAATGCTTAGAATACTGCCAAGAAATACATTGGATACTGACAAACACAAGTGGCATGATATAAACATTCGACATAGCAAGCTTGCGAAAAGTACATCATCGACATTACAGAGAAGTGGAGTACTCTATGTGCCACGCATATGCGCAGCTTTTGAAGTAATGGATTAATTCAATAATTTGTTCAATTGAAAAGAAGCGGTGTAAACTGCAGGAATGAAAAAATGACAGAACCTGAAAAAAAGTAGAAGAAATTATTTTCTTTTGTTTCTTGCAGATATCATTTTTTTGTTCTCTAACATTTGAAAGACAAATATCTTAAGCCTAAAACTTATGTTAATATATTCACGTACGGAGATGATTGTACAGACTTGCAGATGCATGCGAAAATCGCAGGAACGCATCATATACACATTATTTACTTATATCTCTTGCACACTTTGAGAAGGACTCATAACGGTCTAATTGATAATTAGTTTTTTTCCAACTTAGTTACATGCTTTTATCATTTTCTCATGGATTCTTCCATCTCAAATTTCCGAAATCATACGCAGCTTCTGGGCTTTGAATGATCAAATTCAATACACGTTCCCTCTCAAGCTTCATGTCACCAATCCATTAATTTTAAATGCAAATCGCGAAACTATTTTCACTAAGTGGAATCCCTTCTAAATGACTGGCGTCACGAAACGACATTCCCAAACATCCAGACGACATATCAAGTGACAAATATTTTCATAGACTTTTAAATTAGGGAAATCCATCGAAGTTTATCACTTGAAATCACCTCCCTGCAAGTTTCGCGTTTCAAACATTTAATTTTCGTCTTCACGTTTCTACTCGATAGCAACAATATTTTTTTCTGAAGCGTCGTTAGCTACAAGTTTATTGTCGTTCAATCTCATGTCCACTTTCCCCTAAGAGATTAACTTCACCGTCCGTAAATCATACACGCCGGATTAGTTGAGCCGGATTTCCTGATCCAGTGTGTCAGTTTCTAAAAGTAACTTCCCGCTCGTGCATCCACAGTGCGAAGTTGCAATCTGCAGCCGTGTGACTCAAACTCACATACCGCCTACTGTCACTCGGAAAGATTAGTCATCCCTGCACGTGCTGCTGCCTACTTATTAGTCATGGTTCAAATAATGAAACCGAATTGCGGTCTTATATCTTGTTTTACTTTTTGAAATTCATCTCTTATGATATTACTGAAATTACAACAGGTATCGGCAACATTTTTGCGTGCGATGAGAAGTTTTTGCTCAAAAACCGAAGCAGGGGGTTGATTTCCTGGCGAAGCTGCTTCCTCTGCCAAGTCACAAGTAGAGATGGGAGCAATTTGAGGCATCTGTGAAAGGAAATCCATTATTCTCGCTTCCCCTCTGTTTCAACAATATTTTTTCAATGTCGAAAATACCATTTTGTTGCGGAGGGATGTTAACACGTCGTCCTCATCGCCGACAACTAATTAGACTTCGAGATTTCGACGTGACTGTCCGTTTATTCTTCATGAAAAAGTCTTCATCTACAATTAAACCCTTTCGACTGTCTTTAAAAGCATTTTGTTCATGCCTAATCTATTTGCATCAATGAAGATGAAAATGATTAATCTGCCCTCTGAAAGTATTTCTTGACACAAGCTCTGAAAATCTCCCTGAAGATCGTCGCGTAGACTTTGAAGGGAATTTATCATCGAAATCATTAAATCTTGATGCGAGAAATCATTCGAGCAGAAAATCCATGGATTTAACATCAAGTTACTCAGAAGCGTCGCGTGCCTCATTGATGATGAGATGTTGCAGTTTTCGTTTTCCCAGTTTTGTAAAAACCCGAAACATTAATTTTCCCGATTGGATCTCTCATAGAAGCACCAGCGGCGAGGGGGAGGGAGCCCCCGAGGCGATGTGGTTCCGGTATGAGTCAGATCCCATATCAGCTTTCGCCATACAGACAACAACAAAAGGCGACAGCTGCTCAGAAAACCATAGAATTTTGAGAAACACGTCAATTTTGCTGCGCGAAGACCCTAATTTGTGCAAGCGTTGGTTTATCTGAGAGAGTAGTGCGTGATTAAGTCTTAGGCAGGTACACACAAGGTTGACGCCCCGCCCATTTGTGCGGCTCAAATCATGAAATGTCAATTCATTGCGACTTCATTAGTCTTCATTACTGTATCCCGGCTACTGTCCAACCCGTAGGGACATTGATAAGGTGATGCCATTCTTCCAGTTAATTTTGAAATGGATTCGCGTCTGCAGAGAAGACCCATGAAATTACTAAACAACCATTTCTGAATTACATTGTCGGAGATATCTAGTGCAGGTACGAGCAAAGAGGAGTGAGATTTAATTTGAGCAAGTATAGATGGAGATTTAGGGGTCGTCTTTCTCGTTTTTACTTCTTCCTCGTTAATGACTGCCGGTATCAAGATTTTACAACCCATTCAAGTGTGAGAGAAGCGAAATTATTTAAGTCACTGCCAAGAACTGACGGGAATAATCTGTCTTGTAAATCGAATTATGTGTTGCGATGTTAGAACAAGATAGAATGAAAAGAGACGTCTAATTGATTACGTGATGATTCCGTGAAACATTTTAGAAATTTCAATGTCAGAAAACCAGAAGAATCAAAGCCCATATCTCTTTCGAGTCATATTTAGCCTGATCTTGAATATTTTACAGTCCTTTTCTGTTCAGGCGATCAGTTTTGTACGCAGACCTTAGTCTCTCATATCTTCTCATCTAGTGCATTGGTTTGCATTGTGAGCTTTTTAAACATTTTTGAAATGGAAGACTAATGAAAGCATGCATTGAAGCAGGAGGAGTCTGGTCAACACTATCGATATATCTTGCTAACCGATAACAATATTTTTGAGACTCCTAAGTTTTTATTTGTATTCCATCCCGAAAAAATATTGTATTACTCTATTGAATTCTTTCTACATCATGATGTGATGAGAGCTGCTTTTGTTTTGTGCATTTTGTGTATGTTTGTTGTGGAATACAATTTGAATGTCTGCTCAACACCATGTGATTTACATGACTTTTAAATTTTCACAATTATAAAAGAAAAAGAAATCCAGGTCCGGCCCGGGTCCTTTTCTATCAAAAAAATATCAGGCACAAGTCCAAGCTAGGTCCGGTCTACATATGATTTTCACATCTTCGCAAATCCACTTTTGATCATGCATAGACGCTTCGACACTTCGGAATATTTTTTAAGCGACCAAGCCCGGTGACTGATTTATTTGTGATTGTATCGCTGTGTGCGTTTAGTTGAAAAAATAAAATGATTCTGATTCATCATAAAAACACTCTCTCTTAGTATGTTAAATGATAAGTCTTGTGTTGATCGCTGACACACAGATTCACGTTGGTTAATTGCACAAAGGGTTTCAATGGTGATCGTCGTCATGATATCAGGAAAATGAATGAAAAATGGGGAACTTCTAAGATGCCTTCTACGAAGTCTTTGAAATTTCAATTTTTTAGAGAAACATGGTATCCTCAATTTTTGTTGGTCTATGGAATTATCATCTTTTATGTAGGTAATAGCTGATTTAGGAAGTCAACACTTTTTAGCAAATTTATCGTCAAACATATTAGTTATTACAACCTTTTTAATTATCGATACTTCTAAAAATAGCGATTTATCCTCAAATTTGCTGAAAGTTTGTTAATTTGTAAATTCATAACAATATTGATAATTTGCCACCTGTAAAACGCCGTAAAATCTGCTAGTCTCACAACAAATGCATGCGGGCCGTTACGCAGTTTATTATTTCTACCCTCATTGAATTCATGACCGTAAACAGTACACAGCAGAAGTGCAAACTCATCACAATTGTGAAAATATCACCGGAATACATATGCACTAGAAATTGATCATGCAAAGTCGCAGATCATTTTTCAGAAATTATATGTGGATCGTGAAAATTGTTTTGTAATTTTTTAAAATCAGAAACTGCATCATGTTTAGCTTTGTAAGATGTGATGTCATTTTGACTTCATTCCTTTGAAATATAAAATAAGTGAAGTCCTCTCTTCAATTAATTCAAACACAATTGGGTACTGGAGTAAAAGGATGAGGAGTAGAAAAGGTTGAATGCAATAATAAAGAACAAAGGAAACGGTGATATTAATCTCAAGATCCGCATATATTACCAACACAAGAAACTATTGCATGCCTTTCAGACCTCTACCAAAAAGGAGAATTGAAGACCATGATATATATCACTTCAAATGTCCTCTCAGCTCCTGTGATGATGCTGAATGTACGTGGGATATGCGGCAATGACATTCTCACAAAGATGTCATGCAAGTGTTGCCATCAAGTCCCACCTACTGCAAACAATACTAAGATAATTGCAAATTACCATAATCAAGTAGAGCTGTAGAAATTGCTGAAGTTATCAACATCAAAGCTATGAATCCGATGCTAAATCGCCAAGATCAAGGGCTGAAAAGACTTTACTTGTTTTATAAAATTTTGCATTTTCCATTCAATAATTAAGAAGAATAGTAATTTTGAACTCTTTTAAGATTCATTTAAGAATTATGCATCTGTTTTGAATTGCAGTAATTTGTTTCCCTGAAGATTGTTACTGTAGATAACCGAATCGCCGGAGCAGTATTACAGTGGTTTACAAAGACAGCTATCAAATTTAGTTCGGAAACAAAATTTATTTACCTTCAACTCGAAAAAGGTTTTATTGACCAAAATTAATTGCGTCTTCAGTTTTTGCAACTCTTGTCTATCGCATAATTTGCTGCTTTATTTCCCGAATTATGTTGTTCAAATTGACAATAAATACTTCATCGTTGATGGCATGAAATATTTCAGAAAATATGGGACCTATTATTCAATTTTATATGATATGAAAGAACTACTTGTTCAATTGTGAATGAATGAATGAATAAGCGTTTATTAAAAATAACAAAGTACAGGTCTCACAGAAAAATGGTCATGCAGAAAAATGTACGTATAAAATACGGTGAAGGAAGTCAATTTACCAGTGGTCGGCAGCGATAAATTTTTCGATAAAGCGATAACGGTGAAACGATGAATTTTTCCGCTAAGTCAGATAACGATAATGCGATAAATTTGAACCTCCAAAATAAAGCGATAACGATAAATCCTGCAATAAATCAAAAAATATGGTACTCCATTTTTACTACTTATATGTATTAAAATACCTCTTTTTTACACTTAAAACACAATATACGTGTACATATACATGTAATATTGACGAAATCAATAACACCAAAAGACCCGAAATTAACACTTTATTACGTACATTATAACAACATACAAATCAACAGAACTGTCACAGCACAACATTACAAACACAAGAACAACAATTTAAGGTGCATGTAATTAATCATCCTCCTCATCCACCCCTTGGCACCTTGAACCTTTGGTTGAGGAGGTGAAAGTTTCCTTTCAAAAAACAGGGTTTCAAAATTTTGTTCACTGAAGCAGGCCCTCTTTGGCCTCAGGACGTCCCCAGCTGTACTGAATAGTCGCTACACTGCTGCTGAGCTGGGATCCCAGTATTGTACTTGGTAAAGAGGGTCACCCACTGGTTCCTACATTTTCCTATATTTCAATTGAAGCTAATTAAACTCTTCACTCACCGAATCACGTGAAATGGAAAACGAAACTAGTTGCAAAATAATGCTAGAAAAAGGTTTTTGTTTTCTTCTTTATCACTAAATTTATCGCGGGATTTATCGCAGGATAAATCTCCGGCCTCTGCGATAAGCGATAAATTTTCGACTAAAGCGTTATTATCGCTTTATTTATCGCAACGCCCACCACTGAAATTTACGCAAGATTTTCATTTGTCAATTGTCCCTACATTTTTCCAAATGAGCGCACATTTAGAAAATAAGGGAAATACTGAGCAAGGACTTCTCTCATATCATATAAGCAAATATGAAAGGTTGCATCGCAAAAAGATTTTTAATTTATCTTGCATCAGTTTTTCATTTCTAAAATTTAAAACAGGTGTGATCTCATCGTGTACGGCATCGCTGTTTACCCTAGCCTTGATAAATGATGGAAAGATCGAATAAATGTATACATTGTCACGTTTCTAGTTTGATTTGAAGCCAATTTCAAAGTCAACGCCAATTTTGACCTTTCTTGGCAGTTTATAAATTCACGATGAATAAGAATCTCGATACTCTGCCACAGTTAAAAGATGTCTCGAATCGCACAGGAAATTCATTCAACCAATATCGCCAGTCTGTTCGCCCTAATTTTATGATGCGGGTTAAAGTCGTTGAATCATACATAATTATTACTGATGGCCCGGATGAGTCATTGTTGTGCGTGATGCCAAATCTTCTGTAGACATTCGCGAGATTCACTGGGGACGTTCATCGACAGTATGAAATTGGCTTAAATATTCTTTCATCCGTTTAGAAAGATTATAGAATGTTGAGAATACTCGAGAAACTGCAAAGCAGAAGAGAAATGCTGTTCGGAAAAAGTAACATTGGAGTATGCAGGCATCACTGCGCATGAATAAAAGATAAGCGTGTGCCATGAGTTTCCTTTATAATTAGTAGATTCTGCTTCATTGTCTAAAGATGATTTACGGCCACGATTGAAAGGCACTGGTGATGCTGCTTTTTCCTAAAGGACCCATCACATTTTGTATACGCGAGGTACATGCGCATTGACGTTGATCAAGATAAGGATTTAATATGAGACCCAATCTGAAACTCTATCCTTTCGTCTTTCAACTCTGAGAAATGCGAGTAGAGCTCAGTGACATGGGAAGTATAGGTCGTTTGACAAACCTGTCTAATCTTGAGGCCCTAAGTACCCTGCGTTAAGAGCCGCATTGATGTCAATACAATGATTTGAGGTGAATAGGTCGCTCAATGAGGATTTTATTCACTAAAAAGTTCTCCTGCTGTTACACTAGCTCCCAAGAGAACTTGAAATAAGGCTGTTGTCTAGGCATCGTGCTGGTTTCTAACTGGGTAGAAATAAATTCTAAAATTAAATAATGCTTGCTCACAGTCGGTTCTGGTTAAATGATTATCAACATCTTGGTCGTTAAATGAACGTAAGGTTCAAAAATGGTGACACGTGCTCTTAATTCGATCAATGAAAGCAATGTCCGAGTGACAAGGGATCTAGAGGCTCTCAGGCAAACGCCTGGTCATTAGACGCAACATGAAGGGCTTTAAGCATTATTCGGTCGAATGATCTTCTATCGCTTAGCTGTCCATTGTTATCGGTATTGATTCCCTTTCAAACCAAATGTTTAATTCATTTATGTTGAAAAGCCAAATGCAAGAATATCGCTACAATCTTTTGGAATGATATTGAAATACAATGCAGCTTTCATGAGACTTTCGTTCCCGATACAATTTCCGTACTAACGAATTTTTCAGATTTGTAAATTAGTTCAAAATATGATTGTGCAAGCATATGAGTGATTTCCATTTGTATGCTCTTTAATTTCCGTAAATCCTAAGTGGACTAAATGTGACAAAAACGCTTCGGGAAGCATATCTCATTAATTCTTAGAATGTTTGGGATGGCATCTTAACCCGATATCAATGGGATCGACTGTATAATACCACTTCACGGATGCATTAGAACTTTTGAAGGAAAATCTTCCACATTTCATGTATGTAAGTTAAAATTGTATTCCATGCAGAAATAAATGCTTTCTAACTCTCTTTGTGCTCATAAGTAATTTCTCAGAATATTGAACTTGTTAGACATCGCAAATAGTGATAATTAGATTTTTAAACAAATTCGGGGAAATGTCAAAGGCTTCAAAAAGTTTGTCAAAATTTATTCTGAATTTTCAATTGCTACGTGCGTATTTGCATATGCGAAGATTAATGAATTTGAGCAAATGAACACCACCTTTACAAAGTTCACACACTAAATTAGTTGTACCGTGAATTTCATGTGTAATTCAGAACAATTTAAACTTTAGAAGTTAAGAGGCGAATCGCCTGTCCAGAGTCCGGTGTGGATAGTGGTTCTCAAGGTGGGCCTCAAGTTTTCGAAAGTGAGCCTTAGGTGTTTGGACTTGCGCTTGAAAAAGTGAGAAGAAAATACTGTTTCGCTTGAGTGGTGTTTTTGAAATTCAATTCAACCTGATGATTGTATCAAAATCAAAATTGGTGTCATATATTTTCAATGTTAAACGACCACAACCACGACTCTTGGTTGGAGGAGATCTTCCCATGTAGTGCGGGAAGTGGAGTGGGTTGGATATTAAACACCGACTGAAATGGAAGCTGTCACTGAATTTGGATATGGATAAACTGACAAATATACACTAAGATCAAGGGAGTCATTGAGACTCAAACAGTTTGTTGCATTTGTTGCTACAGTTTGAATTTTTACTGTTTTCGTATTGAAGTGCAATTTCTCATAAATAACACAATTTTCACTATACTTTCTTTTTTATCAAGTTGCACTTTCAAGTTTAGTTCATGCTATTAGTATGAACTGTGACAAAGAGATACAAATAGATTTCATATATTGCGTTTGTTAAGGGTTTTGGTATGTACTTTTTCTTCTTGAGTCAATCATAAGTGCTGCATACAAAACTACCCAAAAGTCACGAAATACCACACTTTTCTTATGCAAGCATGACAAGTTATGCCTAGCAGCATTCGATTTCTAAAAATAATAGGTTTATTTAATGTACTCATTTTACTTTTTTTAATACTGTTCAGGTAACTTTGATAAAAAACTGGGTCATGAATTCTTGATTAAAGGAAATTTGAGTCACGGGACATTTAAGAACACTGGGTTAATGCATCGCAACATTTTTTTTGGAAAACCAACGACCACATGAAGTCCAGTTATTGATATTCTTGATTATAATTCTTAGCGATGACTGAAAGTGCTCGATGCACTGCAGCATTGAAGTTGCACTACATCACACCGCTAGGCACATCAGAAAATATATTGCAACTAAATTATATAATGCATTTAATTAAACTCAATTGCAGGATGACAGCAATCAATTAATTGTAGTTATTTATCATCACCGTTTGAATAAGCTAATTCTTGATGCTAGCACAATTAACTTCACACCAGTCAATAGTGAACTTGGCAGTGAGCAGCATGCCTATTAAATGAAATACTTATTTATTCCCAATTGGACGTTAATATTGGTGAATTTACTTACAGACTTTAGTTCATGCATTATAATTTTAATGATAATTACTCATTACAAGAGAATGAAAGATGATAGAGATGCTAAACAGGTAATTCACCTATTAAACACACACTCATGAAAATTGATAATATAAGAGTGTATATGTTCTAGAATCCTGGAGACAATCAGTCTTCTGTTCTTATATTTCCTGTTAAAAGAGCACTCACTCCTTTTTACGCAGCATCCTGAGCGAAAATTTAGCAAAAGTTCCAGTACAACGTTCTCAAGTCAGAAATCGATGTTTCAAAGCGTTGAACTGTTTAATGCATCGATGTCATCGGCACCGTTGAAATAAAAACTTAAGTTATCAACTCATCCATCTGTTTATTCAAACCAATTCCTTGTGAACCAGATAATCAAGTGGATATTCACGTTGAAATTCAAATGATTGACGTGCCCCATTGCCTTCGTGAACAGCATTGAACATTCCATTTGAGTGCGCTTTCAATTATCTTCAGAAACCAGATTACAGTAGGCTTAACCAACTTATGAGGGTTTTGCTAGGCTTATCTTGGTGTTTTATATCAAATTCTTTATTTTAACTCCAAACAATTGTTTAAATCGTCTTTGCGAAAGCCATGATTTAAATATTCCACTATCCTTAAGCACTTGTTTCACAGCTGTCATAAAGGAC
The DNA here is from genome assembly GCA_907163375.1 of Prostheceraeus crozeri. Taxonomy (NCBI): domain Eukaryota; kingdom Metazoa; phylum Platyhelminthes; order Polycladida; family Euryleptidae; genus Prostheceraeus; species Prostheceraeus crozeri. Next base: position 123,946 of record CAJQUW010011780.1, on the reverse strand, counting down.
TGATATATTTTCTCTACTTCAATTGTTGGATTGTTTCCCTTTTTGAGAATAGCATTTTACTGACTCATACATACACCGACAGTAAAATCTTCAGAGTTCAGTAGCGGAGTGACCGTGTTTGACCTGAAATGAACTTTGATTTTGAAAGTTCATAGTTGTTTCTAGCATTAAAATGCGCAGTTATTGTGCTCGATAAAAGGTAGAGCTGATGACAAAATCAGATAATTTTCAGAAAAATTGATGAGGACGACAATAGAAGAGCTATAGGTGATGTCTCGGTACACAAGCATGGATGGCATCTCCAGCCTCACTCCTTCTTGTATGCAATTCTCGTTGAAGTCGGATAGCATCTTTCATGTAAAGTTTATACATGAAGCAAATGCAAGTTACCGAATTCGATGTAATATTCAAAGTAAAGGTGTAAAGATGGACTAATGAATTGTATAAAAAATCAAATAGAACTTTATCAACCAGAATTTCGATCTCTACCTCAGCATGATCGGAGTCAAGGTCATGAAAAATGAAAAAAAGTTTATTTGATTTCAGGCATTTATACCAAAATTTCAAAGAATCGTTTATTATCCATTAATTTAATTTATTAAGCAAAATTACATCTTTTATTATTTACAAGCTCTTAACCTACCATATATCTGTATACAAAGTAAAGTTTTTTGTGAGACAACTCAAGAAAACCTTCAACTCTATAATAATTTCCTTAAAGAACTAAAGAATTTTTCTAGAGTGACTTCCGTGGCACAGTGGTTAAGTGCTTTGCCTAGCGATCTTCTGGTCCAGAGGTCGAGCCCCGAAGTGGCATTGGAAGTCGTCAGGAAGGGCAACTGGACCAAAAGATCACAATGCTCCGGATTAAAGTCTGACTAAGCCGGCACCATTCAAGCTCCCAGTATGGGGAGTGGTGACGTTAAACCATACATCATCATCATCTTTGAATCTTATATTTTGACATGTTTTGATATGAATGATTACCACAGCACCGTGGTATTTTTAAGTTTTGTATATTTATGAATTTATTGATTGATTCAAATTCCCGAACTCAATGCTTTTCAAAAAAACATCGTTAAAAGTGGGATTAAGTAACTTTTTGTGAAAGAGTTCAATTTTCTATAATATGCGTTTTCATGGTGATGCTACCTACTTCTATCCATATTCCTTTTCAGAATGCACAGCTTATTTCATCGCGTAAGCTGTTCCCTAAAATACAGAGGCCTATTCACAAATAAATGCAAGCGTTTATCACGTTCATCAGAATGACATTTCAAAAACATCCTATCGATTCATCATAATACATGTGCACGACCTCGATCTCAACATCAACTTTGACCTCAATACAATTATTCTCCAATCAATTTCCGTTTTACTCAGGCACGCAAGTGAAAGATGGACGACTTTCAACAATCAATTAGCAATAAATTCTGCAACCGGACTAAGCGCGTTCATGATCGTGGCGCACCCATGATAGATATTACTATAGTGATCCGACAAATAAGGGTCTAGAACGGAAAGCGGCATGTAGGATGCACTTGAAAGCAATACTATGCCGTGGTCAGACGTTGTCGTGACTGCATTGCCCTTGATCTCAGTACCTAATCTTGTTGTGAGAGCTCCAATGTTGTGAACCAATAGACCTAACTTATCTACGTATTGTACAGAATTTCGCGATCTGTTTCTTATCTTTAAATGTAAAACCACTTTGATGAAACAATTTACAAAGCAATAAGGCAAGAATTTGCTTCAGTAATTTGATCCAAAGTAGGTGTTCTCAAAATTTCAGGTCAACACAAGGGTTTCGAAGACTTGATATGTTCTTAATTGTTAAATCGTAGATAGCTGCATCTGACGATTGGTAACGACCAAGAAAGCGCGTTTCCTTCATTTTCAAGTCGCTCGCTTGTCATACTGCGTTCATTTAGGCCAATTACCAACAGCAGCAGCTAATCACAAAAATACACTAATCACGATAATAATGATTAGAGTGGAAATTCACCAAGATTCATAATTGAGATTGCGTGCCCTAAAACATCAATTCAGATACTTGATTGATAAGAATTGATAGGCATATTTATCTTTTTCATTTTAACAATAAGTCAGATTATCATTAATATCATATTAATTGTGATTTTATTTATTATCGTCAATATTTTTGACTATTATTCACTATATATTTTTGACATGTTTAGTTTTACTATGAACCTATTATTTTTGTCGTGTCGCAATTCTTGTATGAAACAAATAGTGGAAGTTTGCCACATTGCTCATTTGATCGTGTGGGTGCTTGCAAGTGTCCACGGAATGATCCACATGCGTCATTTCAAAATGACGACACACATTATTCATTTTTTGAATTCAGATAAATAGCCGCCTGCGTACTTAGTATCAAAAATATGAAAAGAGTCTGTGAAAATTTTCCTAATTTTCCGACTGGCTCGCATATGACCTCTTGAAATTCTATGTTCAAAATATCTTTTCTTATCCCATGGATCGAATCTCACAAGCTTTTGAAGTTCCATGTTCATCTTAGCAGTCTTACGAAGAAAATATATAGATGAAGGAAGCATTTTGCATGTTTTTACCATGACACGCAATTTGCAAGTGTTGCTGACACAGAATTAGATAGATAGATGTATAACTGCATCACTTTGCTAGAATGATTCATGATTCAAAGAATGCGCAAAAAGGTAATTAATATTAACAAAAAGAAAACAAATTTTTAATACCTTACAAAGATAATTGTCGTGTGTTGCGCCTTGAATGCGATGAATGCTCTTTCAAAAGGCTCCGATCGAATCGTTTCATTCCTCAATTGAATAATTCATCAATCATTCAAAAGTTTTTTTTCCTCCGTACATTGCCGATCATTTTAAAACAAAAAGCAGGCGCATGAAAAAAAAAAACTTAACTTCTCTGTAGAACTTGACATCATCGTGCTTCTCTTCCTTGTGTTTCGGTTGGTTTATGAAACTTCGCTGAAATTGCACAATTTTGACGTGTTTAATGTTGAACTGCTGTCATTGTTCGATTGCTATGGTATTATGTCAGCAGATTGTGCCATCCATTTCATTTACGTTACATGTTCCAATGCTTCCCTTCTAGTCAAACGAAAGAAGAGACGACATGTCTAATTCTGTGGTTGCTGAATTCATGCAAGCAAGTTTTTCAAGAAACAGAGCAAGAAATTCAAATTATCCAATGCAATCAGGTAGTTCGTCGCAAAACGTGTTCAAAGAAAAAGTTAGTCGACGAAGTGTCAAAGTATTTTATTGGAAAACAATTAATTGGAGGATGTGACAACTATGCAATTCCTTTATTAGAGATTGTCACTGATTCACATCAGCATTTATGCATTTTTTAAAATTGTGTTTTTGTTCGTATTGTTTGTGATGCTCAGCGCTTCACCGCCCTTGTGAGGCAAATAAAGAGCTTTCTATCTCTACTTCTACTTCTGGACAGAGAATCTTGTTATCAAAAGCAATTTTTTTTCTAGAGGATTGGTGCCTACTCAAAACTGGTGAATAGACCTACCAATCAATCCAAACGACATGCATGGAAATGTGTTGTGAATGAATCAACACGGTGTTGTCATTCGCTATAAATCTTTACGTTCTTCGATTTGGTATAGTTCCAAAAAAGTATAATTATTTCGTATAAGTGCACTAAGGTCCTATTATTTGATGATAATTTATCACAAAAATTCTAAAAACAAAAAGCTTTTATTTCATTGTATTAATGTGTTGGAAAATCAAATTCTGCGTTGATTCGCGGCTCTCAGTTCAACCAAAACCATCAATAAAACCTTATCATAAATTTATCATTTACTTTTTGACATCATTGACAGTAACATCCTGTGCAATAACTCATTTCACCTGAGTTGAGGTCCTCTAGAAACTCAAGAAGGGCTATCATTTGTGAATGTTCGTAACCATTTCTATTATTCCAAGTAATTAAATGAGTACAGGGGCTCCGAAAATCTAATTTATAAATTGAATGTTAGATTTGACATGGAAATCCTTTTATCAACGGATCTAATACACGTGGAAACGAAGTGAATTATACTAATTTGAGTGTCTCGCAGGTCGACATAAAAATGAATTCTTTTTACATTGATCATGAAAGTGTTTCAATGTCATTCATTATGTTCCAGGGAAAGACAAAACATCCATTAAAGTGAATATCCAGCTGAGGATTTGTGCCAGGAAATTTTAGAAGCCACTCGGTCCCTGAACAAACGGATTAACTACAATTGAGCACGTTTCAAACCACCTGCGTGGAATTGCCCAGGGAATAAGTAAGTAATTAATTTTCCATCATTAACCAAATAATTCAGGTTTGGCGTCAACCGAAGCAGAATATGAGATTAAACCTCAAACGAAGAAATAGATGATATTTCGTCAACTGATACTTTTTGTGTAATATGTAATGCATCTTTTGATAAAATTGTCATCGTTGTAAGAGAGTAAAAAAAATACTGCAACATATTGTGTTAATATCTTATGGTTAGCGAAGCTCGTCAAATGCTAAACAAAAGTTTCATTTTCTGAGTTTTATTCAAACGATATCAAAAGCGTAATGAACCTTTTTTCTCGAGATGTCTTCAGTACAAAGATCATTTCCTGTCTGAAGAGAAAACTGTAAATGAAATAAACCGTAAAGTTTTTCAACATCGAGCAGCCACCGTTCTAATAACAAACGGAATGAGCACGTTTCTCATCCACTTCAAAGAAAATTATTTGCACAAACCCATTAAAGAGCGTCTGAAAACGCTACAGAATTTCTTTTATAAAACCTCGTCAAAATCCCTTTAATTTACTGTCATCTTTCACTAATGTCCGTACTGTTAGCTTCAGATACACTTGATGTAATGACTTCTGCGTGAAGGGGGCGAGGAATTGCGATGATCACTCACATTGCTCTTTCCCTTACCCCATAAAAAGTGACAATCCTCAAATTGGAAATTTTTGTTCTCACAAATGAGAAATGACTGAATTTCCTGAGGGGTCTCTCAGAATAAATTCTAAAGTTATCACTAGATGCAAAAGAGCTTTTAGGCGGTATATTTTTAAGTGTGGGTTTCCAATTAGATGAACTTGTTGCCGCATCAGGTTTGTGTGTTTATGGCAAGGGCAGCGTCAATGTATATTCCCATTAAAATCTTTTTGTCTGAAATGTCAAATGGACCAATTGTTATGCGATTCTCGCATTGGAGGAATATTAATTTTAATTACTGTCAGAATATCGCCGGAAGTAGTCGCTTGCAATTTCTCTTGCTTGTTATTTACTAGGAAAACTTAGGAGCAAATGACAGGAAATTGGTTTCATGGTGAAGCAGTGTTCATTAAAGAATGGGAGAATACTGTGAACGCGCTGTTTCACATTTTTTGTTGAAGATAAAATTGCTAGACAGAAGATTAAACGCAAAACATTGTGACATTGGGAGCTGATTAAATAGCTATTGTTTTAATTGATGATTCATTTAATGTCAAACAGTGTAATGAAAATGTTTGCATTTGATTTCTTCCAACTTTTTTGAGATACAGAAGATTACTAATCAATGCAGGTACACTCCGTCAATACAGCTAGGCTATTTTAGGAAATGCTGCTTTTATAATTTAAATATTAATTTCCTTTTGCATCAAAACGCACTTAGCTGTTTTTTCTTAATTACATTGATTTTTCTTGCAATAATTTGATTTGGAATTTACGAATGACGTTATTCAACCATCGTAGTGTTCGTCGTCTTTCGGTAGGATGAGGAAAGGGGTTTTTCGACGATGTATCTTTGTTATAAAAATAAATTGGTTAACACCAATATTTCAGACATCACCGCTGGCCATCATCAGGGCCTGCATGCATAAAGTGACATATCGACAATAGCGACTTCAGTGAACGATATTCTAGTCTTGACAAATGACGCAGCACGCAGCAAAGCGGGTGATGAAGATCACAGACATAATAATAATTGCATAGATATCACGAACTACCAGTACTAATACTGACAGTGAGATAACTCGCGCCAGTCACCAACCTGGTCTTTCACATCTCCGCAGCAATGAAAAGGAAAAATGTAGTGGTATAGTAATAACAAGTAATACTTATACTGCATACAATTATGCTGTATATATGCAAAAAACCACGTCGGGATTTTTCTGCAACTGCTTCAAAGCACCGATGTGTCGGCGAGGTGAGTTTTGGTACGAAGGTTTCCAGTTGGCGTAATCTTTAGAGAGTGACACTAGATCCGCCTTCAGCTTCACTGCAGCGTCCTTACTCACTGGTTTAAGTGACGACAGCTGTAGATATAGTTTCTCAAAATTGCAGTCAATCTGCTCCTGTTTTGGTCAATATGCAAAATAGAAAGAAAAAAGGGAAAAAGAGAGGTAGGAAAAAAAGACAATTACAAATCATCAGACAAAGGCGAAATAGGGAGGTCACATTGGTTGAGACACAAATTTCTTTTCGAATGCCATGCTTCCAAAAGTAACCGTTCATGATATATCTGTTCATGTCATAACGTTTGACAGCATCCAGTTGACAGCATGGCTTTCTTCGATGGCATGTTCAGTCAAAGCAGACTTGGTTGGTTGAATAAGGCGTACTGCTGTTTGATGTTGCTTGAGGCGAGTTTGAAAGCTCTTCACTATTTGTCCAATGTACGAACAATTACAATCATTGCAGGGGGATCTTATACACAGCTCCACAATTCTAAGCAAGTTCAACTTTATCTTTCGGAAGTGTTAAAATGTCACAATTTTTCCTAAGCGGCTTATGGTAGCAGTAAATGTCAGTGAATGACGTTATGTAAATAGTGCTCTCAAAAAAGATACCGTCTGTGGATATTCCATAACTCAGTCTGACACATTTCTGCGATAAGTAATGTGCTGTGTCACATGCACATAATGTATAAACTGCAAGACTTACAAATAATGATAAATCAATTTCACATCATCAATATTTCTAATTTTTGGATTATTTAGAGATGTTAAAATGCCTGCAGCATTTTTGAAATTACATGAAGGTGTATTCAATTAAGCTTGATAATTTTGTACATTATTCAATGACTTCATGTCAAATTTCTAGGCTATTATGACTCAGAATCATTGGCCGTGATGATTTTCGTTGCATCATATTCTAACACGTTTATATTTTCACTAGATAGATTTTTGCTCCATCAAGTTTTTTAGTTAGATGCAGCCTTTTTTTCTGAACATTAAATAAAATTTGTGAATCCACTCATATTTTTATTCCTTCACCAAATTAACATGATTAGCGTATTGATCATCAAATAGTATTTTTTTAAATTAAAGAACACCTCAAGGTTATGAAAAAGAACACAGTTTGCAACATATCATGAATTACTAGTCTCCGGACACAGAGATTAAAGAGTGTTTTCGAAGCGACCTTCTAGTTCTGTGTTCAAGGCGCGAGTGTAACAGGACGTAAGCAGAAAGGTTATCTGGAATCCGGACTGAAAATATCACAGCGCTCTAGAAAAGTCTGACCATGCAAGTGGTACAGTAAGTGGTACAGCCCAAGCCTTCAGCGGGGGATTAGTGTCGGTAAAGCGTCATTCTGTATACATGATGGATGAAGAACCACACCTTGTTGTTTACAGCAGTGCACAAGCGAATGAGTATCACGTGTTGACTTTTTAATCTGCCATTATTACTCTATAATCGCACCTGAATACTGCTGATGACTTATTAGGCCTAGTTATTAAGCATTGTTGCGAAAGTTTTTAGATGTGTTGATGAACTTGTAGTTGTGCATTTTCAGTTATAGGTGCATCAGAAGTCACTTAATTTTTTATGATACCGAATTGTTAATAGTTCTTAATGCTAGTCACTTCTGAGGAGACTGCTGCCGGACCTGATTGGCTCAGAAACCTTTGTGTCGCGATGAAACCGTACAGAAAATTAAATTTGAATAATCATGCGGCAGAATACTTCAATGTCTTGATGCCAACAAAAAAGTTTTTCAATGTGATGAGTGACTGACGTTTTGAAATGTCCATAAAGCATTTTCATAAAATTATTGCCTAGTACTGAAACATTTTCATGATCTCTAATTCAAATAAATGAGAAGTAAAATGTGAATGGCAATATGTTAAGTAAGTGTGAACTTATAGCTGTGTAATTGAAGAATGCAGGATATTTAATGAGCATCAATATGCTCAATCACGTAATTTATTTTGAAACGACAAAAACTCCTCGCTGACACCTGCATTGAAAATGAGCTTTACTTTAACTTTGTGAGTCCGCATACGATTCTTCGTGAGGTCTATCGATATTCGTGTTACGGCTCCGGTTGCATTAAGGGACCAATCCGATCGAATCTCGATCATAATTCTCCTCCGATTCTCAATAGGGGGTCGTTTTTGTTTTCAATAAACGCTTACTTACTTACTTACTTACTTATAATTTCTCACTACTTCATAAGATTCGGATCATACTCCTGATCCGATCACCCGATGAATGATCCGGTACTTGCATAGTGACAATCGAAAGTTCGAAAGAATTGCTGGAAACGCCCATTATTTGCAACAATTGCTGACATTGTCTCAATGGTTACTTGATTTCCAATGTATTGCCTGTGAAACCCTAAGTCAGAGTCGAAGTCTTCTGAACTACTCGCGGTTCGAGAAATCTTTGCCGATGTCAGTGGATTATACTTGAAGCTCAACCTACGATTATATTTTGCGATGGCAAATGAATAAGATAAAGTAATGAAGAACACATTAGAAATGAATAGATAGAAATATTATACCGAAAAAGAAATTATGAATAATGCTTTTATCAAATGAAGCAATCTCGACTATATACTGCAATATGTATGTCTGAAGGGTATTGTTAGAACCTCTTTCTTAATAATTCAGGCTACTATCCAGAATAGGCCTATTCAAATAATTGGACCGCTGAAATGCCAAATCATACATTTTCGGATGACCAGGTTGCTGGCTTCCGTTGCTGGTTTCTAACAATTCAGTTTGATATTTTTACAAGTAATTGCTTCAAAATGTTTCTCAAAGTTCATTTGACGCAAATATTCACGTAGGCCTATTCCATTTTGATGGAATAGTCGAGATACAAAGTGAAGATTGCCAATTGATTGCTTTGTGATTCTACCGCTCATATAAACAAGTTTCTTGGCAAAATTTCTTAAAACAGCGATTGGATTCAAGTTTCATTTATGAATCAATAAATGCTATAGAAATTTCAACGAATTGGTCGATCTTTGCATCATCTGACTTTATTTCAATTTATTTTGAGGATATACAAGCAACAAACTTTTGCTATCGATTGTAGTGCACTTGATGATACTATTTTGATCGATTTGTAAGTCAATCAAAGTCACAATTAAGTATACAGAACAGCTCACCTTTATATAGCCAGATAATAAAGCCGACATTTGTCTCACACAACTCTCGCTTTCAGGAATACGTGCGCAACATCTTATTTCAATGATGAAAATTAAATTGAGTTATAGCTTGAGTGTATACATCATATTTACATTGAGAGAATTATACAGGTACTATGCACTGCAGACATTATATTAATTGTTCATGCAATAATCTATAACAAACATAATCGAAAATTGTCAAATTTATGATTAAATTTTCATGTAACTTGGAGAACACTGCACTACATGTTTAACTTGGGGTGCTGATTTGAATTAACGAATAGTACCGTATTTTCAACTTCAAAAGTTGCTTAAATTCATATATGGCCGGTGAGTATATCACATATGTGTCATGAGTAAAACACAAGCTAAACTTTAAGACTTTCATGTAACTTGAGGGACGCTCTAGGTAATTTAAGGGACGCCGCCTTGAAATACGATTTGGTTCACTACACTATTTATGTTGCAAAGGATCCTATTTGAGCAAAATAAGATGATTTTTAAGAACCTCATTTTGAAGACGCAAAATGTGTCATCTTCTGTGGATTTACTATTATGCTTTTTTACTATTTAAATGTAGGTTCTATGCGAGGGCGAGTTCTATTTTAGGGTGGGTTGTATAAATAAATTTTTCAGTTTGTGATTAGCTGCTATCGAATATATCATTTCTTATCATCTTGATGAAATACAATCCCTTTTTAAGATAACGAGAATAAACATGTATTTCTTGAAATGGAAGTTTTGTTCCATGAAATTTGAAAGAAGCAATTATGAGATCATCATCTGCATATGCATCTTATTTTGATTATTTAGAATTGAATAGCCTATGGATAGGTCAACTGTTAAACATTGAGAATTATTGGCAACCATTGCTTAGTAATACAAAGACGACTCATATGCGTGGCTGTACTCAATGCAGAGGTTTTATAATAAAGCTCGTAAAAGCACATTAGTTGATAAAGTTAAGTGCAAGTTCTATTGCAGAGCGGGTTCTATTCGAGAAAATGCGGTGTGTAGGCTATTTCCAGAGCATCATATAGGTTGTACTTGTGAATCATGTGTATTTTTGAATTACTCCGAAATGCGTGAATAGCCTAATGGTTGTCGAATAAGCAAATATGTGATGGCCAATCAGTTATAACTAATTAGTATTTGTTGTCAATCACAACAGCGATTTCGTAAAGAAAACCATACGTCATCAAGCGCAATAACCGTGACTTAGATTGGTAGTAAGCCTAAAACCGATCTGAAGTTGGAATTACACCGACCTGATGCTGGCCTGCCAGTTACAGAAGCTGACAGGCGTCGCTAAAATCTCGGCCAGTTTCCATTTTTCCATCTCTTCTCTGAAGCGACTTCTGCTAATCATAATGGATTGGAATTAACGTGGAATTTGCTGCTATTCAGGAATGGTGTAAAGTTGAAGTTTCTATTTAAGTGACATGACATGGAAATTAATAGATGGCCGCATCTGCCTTGAGCAGGTCGGTTTAAAGCATTTTTCGTCGGTCACATATGAGAGTTATTGGAAGTTCTAAGGGTTGCACTATTGTGACAGTGTGTGTAAAAGTAGCTGATTCGTCAATCAGCAGCCTGCTGGCTCCTACTATATTATCATAATGTGGTATCTTCTTCCCTTTTCCTAGTACAAGTTTGTTGTTTAGATTTATTATTATTTCCTGCTTATGAAATTGATTTTTTAATATGGGCAAAAATTAAAGGCCATTTGATGATGAACTTTCAAAGTATTGCAAAATGCTTCAAGAATATGACGAATAGAAGTCTTAATTTGACTTAGTTTTATGAACCTAATGTGTATGCGACTGTAAGATCAGCCGATGTGCTGATCTGCAAGGATATAGTGCTGTGAAAAGGCTATTGTTAAAATCATCAAGTCCATGTGTCAAGTGCAGGCCTATTATGATTAAAGCATATTATAGAAATTTATGAAAATGAATTGTTGAATTTGATTTCCAAATAGTAAAGTATGGCTATGCATAACCCAACGTATCCCGCTTTCACACTTCCTCATGGGTAAAAGTCTCCAAAATATCATTTCCTATGGTGACAACATATTTTTATGCTTCTCATAGTTTTTCATAGAGTTGTCACAATTTTGTGGCATTTTTTAAAGAACAGTGAAAGGGTACTTCACACTCAATTAGGCCCGAATAGAAAGTACATATTTTGATTGCAATCGTAGCGCATTTACAGATTCAATCATTGAAAAAGTAAAAAGTAAATTAGATCAGCCAAGTTTAGAAGTTTCCTTTGCATCGGCTGAAATCCAGTTAGAACTACATTCTGGAATTTGTGTTTAGTGTAATGAGTTTTGAGACACTTTCAGTCTCGTTTCATGCGTCATGGTGCAGAAGCTTAGACATGTGTCCTGAATTTGGCAAGACGTTAATTAGAATCTATATTTTTAAGGTAAGTTTATTAATACAGGAATTTACGAAAAATCCTCGCGCTATTTACCTGCATATCTAATATGGAGGAGACGTTTTGTGATGATCTACTTCACTGATGTTTGATATTTACATTAAAGATTGCAACTTCCCCGCCCAGTGAAAACATGGTTATGATGGACGGTTCCACATTTTACTAATTTAAGAGGTTGCAATATCCAAAATGAAAAAATGCATGAATTTTGAAAACAGTACTCGTTTGGTTTGTAACTTTTTAGATGAAATAGAAAAGATGTTGTGTCGTAACGCTGACCATCAAGAAATTCGTGTGAAAAATAGTAGGCCTACAAACATTTCTTTAACGATCAGTTTTTATGCATTTCTTTTGAAGAATTTGTGTGCATGCACCTATTTTAGATTGATTGAGAAAGTATTCGCAATTTTATCTGCTTAGGCCTACTAGGGATTGGAAAAAGTTGATTGCAAATGAATTGGTTCATCTAGTGGAAGAATCTGTCCAATCAGAAATTAATTTCAATATGAAATTATTTTCCCTCAGTTGTAGGAAGCCCAAAAAATTTTTTTTTCATTCTTTTACTGTGATTTTTTTGTTTTATTTTCTCTGTGCATTTCATTCTACTTTCGCTATTATTATTTTTATTATTTTCTGTTTTTTTGTGCCTTTCATTGTTTTTTTATTATTATTATTTCTTTATTATTTTTATCAACAAAGAATTGCATGTCAATTGTTGCATGTTTCTTTGTCTTATTAACTTCATGTGGTTTCCAGTTTCCTCGTGAATTTATTTTGTAGCGTTAGTTCTCGTGCACTTGATCTCCTATTATCTATTTCTATGAAGTTGTATTTCTATGGGGTTTGTGATGTTCGGCTGATTCTCTGTGTCTCTAATGTGTAGCAAGTTGTGTGAGATTTGTTCCGTGCATGCAGTTTGGCTGTGCGCTTTAGTTGGTGGGTTAGTGGCTCTGATGATGACCGACGGTGTTGGTCGAAAGGCATCAGCAGAATAGAGGATTAGCTTTGTATGTACTGATCGTGTTTTTTAGGCTTCCTACAGTTGAGGGAAAAAATGAATTCTAGCCCGATTTTCTATTCGATGAAATTATTTGCAATTAATTGGCAATTAATTGCCATAAACGATGGGATTGTTTCATCCCATTTTTCTGTTTTTCAGCTGTTTTTGTCTGAAAGGCTTACATTGACAGTTGCAAACTCACACATGCATTCAGTGTAATTATCTTGTGACTAAAGCTCAAAGCCATCAGTTATATGATAAGTGACCGTATAGTTGAACATCTGTGAGATTTAACATTGGAGATGATCGGATAGAGCAGCGGTTACCAACCTTTTTTACATCGCGGCATGCTGCTCTTAATTTTCTATCCGACCCCTTTTTGCAATAAAACAATAAAAAAGGAAATATCATATAAAGATTCCACGCAGTGTCTCATCTGTTCTAAACAAACAGCATAAGATAGGAGCAACTCACGTCAATTCACAAAGTCACGATAGTTCACAAAAGTTGAAAATATTATGCGATTTCGAATGTAGATTCATCACTCCTAACAGTCATAGATAGTTCACCAACTAACAGTCCACTGAGAATAGAAAGAAATAAGCAGCTTAGTAAGTTAGCCAGCATAGCGAAATGAAATAAAACAGGATGAAATTAAATGCCTTCCACCTACTATCTCTTCGCGGCACACCAGTAATCTTCGGTGGCACAGTGGTTGGAATCACTTGGATAGAGCTACCTACTGGCTAAACACTTGAATAATATCTGTCAGGCAGTTTATCCTAAATTATTGTTTTATTATTAATAGGCCTAATACATGAAGGATTGCACAGCATCCCATTGTTAATCTGGGAATGTTGATGCATGCTAAGCATATAAAATGGGATGAGATCAATATGTAAGTTTAGGTAGGCGATACCATGTACACAGTTTATGCTGCCTTGTACTTAAACTTGAAACAACAAGTTTCCAACTGAATGGGCAGTTATTCCAGTAATAAAAAGAAATAATTCTAAGTCGTGATAATAAGTGGAACCATTGCAATTAATTGATTGATCAAGTCAACAAATAAATTCAATTGATTGCATTGATGCAAATTATTTTAAATTTTTCTTATTGATCTACTTCCATTCTTTGATCAGCAGAACTATTTGAGATTTTCTGCGAAAAATACGGATGAGCTTATTTGCATTTTTTAATTTTGATAGAAATTTTGTGCATGATGAGCTAATATTCTGCCTAAGAAACATGTGCCGCATTTGTCTCAATTGACACTTGCCGTAAATATAGTACATAAATACATATATGCATAAAATATACAGAAAATTCATATACATGAATCAAGGATGCGAAGTCCTATCATTTTGATAGGACTCCGACTCCGGGTGTCAAGTATATAGAGCCTTTCTTGAAACATTAACTAGTAACCTACATCATAGATCATTATAGGCTTACCTGAACCTATATTTAGTGATCATTGCTGCATCAATCAATCATTTTCGATGAATGTTTATCAAATGTCGCTTTCAGTTGGATGTATACGACTCGGCTCCTCCCATCTTTTTGATGTGTGCTTCGCACGGTTTTTCTCCAGTCTCTACCAGGCAGGAAAATCCCCCATCCTTCTCCAAAAAATATGAGTTCACTTTCGACTTTAATATGCACTTTAGAGGAGCCATTACACACGATTAACGTGAGGGTAAGAATTAATGTTCTCAAACAAACTAGTATTTCATTTTTGTCTCTAATGTGACCTTTAGCGCGTATAGATGTGATCGAGGCTAGAAAGGCTTGTCTTCTCTACTAAATCATCGAGTGAAAAGATAATCCTTTTTTACTATCACGGTTCATTCCCTCAACTATTACAAGCTTTGCATGCACTGCTGTCTCTGTACTTTTGTTTGATAAAGAACGTTCACATCAAGACAGTGACAGTACATGCATGGAAATAGATCATTTGCTTGTATTATGTTTCGGGTCTAGTTATAGGCCGGAGTCTGGAGTCCTATCATTTGATAGGGCTCCGGGATTCCGACTCCGACTCCGCATCCCTGACATAAATGCTTCATAAAGATTAAGGATAGATAGGCTATCGGTGATTTCCGGAATTTGTTATATTCAAATCCGCCATCTCGAATTCCGCAAAATGCACGAATCAGGCAATTACAGACCCACCTATAAACAAGGTGAGTTCGCATTCCTTCGCTTGAAAATCTCATTCTGACAAGATATCAACTTCATCCCTGAGATCTTGACGGTTCAGACCATGTGGATTATTCAATTCACCACTGCCATCCGAAAAACACTAAAAGAATAAATAACTGTGGAATTAAATTCATGTGGACCTCAAATTTTAGAATTTTATTCACCTTCCATGAATTTGATGGATAACGTGAACAAGGTTTTCATTTGAAATGTATATTTATGAAGCATTTATACGATACTGTTTATTTATTTATTCAAGTTTGTTCTACACAAAAGGTAGAAAAGGCATCATTGGTTGCAAAGCAACACAAACGTGCAGCCTCAACAATATAAATCCAAAATGTTCACAACTTTAATAATGCAAATAATGGAAGCAGTTCAGAAACAAGTACAGTACTGTGAAAGTTCTACGTACTTGCAACTGGGGATTTACAGAAACGTACATTTAAGCTTGTATTCTGAAAAAGTATTGGCATTTGATTTAGTGTTATCAAGAAACATAGGTCTGCTTATTTGTATTTGTATTCGACCCAAATATGATAGACATGCCTGACACATTTATGAACACATGCAGACACGAACTAACGATAAAATTAACGAGAATCAACATGTTCATGAAGATGTTTACAACATAACTCCATGGGATGTCCATTTCTGCAATGGCGATGTGTGCTGCTTTGCCGTGAAGTCGTGTAACCTGGGCAGTTTCTGACTTAACTAACTTCAAAATTTGAGGTGACAGACCGGCTGGAAAACATCCCATGAACGTTCTTCTGAGCGCATCGTATTTTGATGAAGGCGTCTGAAATAGTTTCCTAATTATGATATTTTTGAGTTGGAGAGAGCCAGGAATTTTTTAGATGTTGATTATTATTATAAGTTATGATGTACAAAATTTTTCGATTACCATCCAGTAATCATCTTCAGGTACAAAAGACTAGGGTTAGTAGTAGTTTGAAATATAAGGAATTTGAAAATGATATTTACAATGAGATTATGATAATTTACAATGATATGAAAAGATATGGCAATTTACAATGATACTGTATGATATGATAGGATGTAGATATGAGCAGGTTGTACTAGATTACATATCTTTACCAGTAGCAAAAATTGACCTGACACGATTGATGAATTCTATGGTAGATGAGGTAGTGAAAAAATGAGTTATCATCAGTAAAAAAAGGAAATCACGGTAACTGTCAAGTTCAGCTCTACTATTTATTTTATGTTTATGTTTATTAATAATGAATGCTTCACGTAGTCTTAAATTTGTATTGTCATGATCGTGAGCCAGAATGTCAATATTGAGGTTGGAATGTTGTGCTTGACACGTTCGAATATGCTTAAATACGGAAGATGAAGGATGTTTTTTGAAGCGGACGTGAAGAGGTCGTATGGTCTCTGGGTAGTAAGTTAGAAAACAACAATTTGACACCATTGATGTACATGCAGTGGTAGGCTATAAACAGAATTGATGGAAATCCACGCCGTCTTCATGCGCTAAATGACTCGAATGGAAATGAATGGATTTGGATATTTCCATGGACTTCTGCATGGATTTCCGTAGCATTTAGAAATCCATGGTTATTGCCTGATTTATTCCGTGTATTATGTACATAACAAACCATCAGATATCACACTCTAAATTACAGGTAAAAAATGCGTTATGATAGATATCATGCGATATTTTCAAGCATTATCCTATAACAAACTCCGGCCTGCGGCCGTCGTTTGTTATGTCGATAATGCTTTCAAATATCGTTTGATATCCTATACGTAATCGAAAAATTTTGTACATCATAACTTAAAATAATAATCAACATTTAAAAATTCCTGGCTCTTTTCAACTCAAAAATATCATATTATGACTAGCCAGGGCATCTTCTAAGTTTCCTAATTGTCTATCTTCATCCAAATGATGGTCACTTGTAGGAGGCTATTCATGTTTTAAAAAACATAAATTCCAATTCTTCTCTACTTAGTGCTTCTTCGATTTATTGACCAGCAGTTTGTAAAATAACGGGTAGCATCTCGTGCCACAGGCACTTCTGATGGGCCATGATGTGTCATAAGTGCTTCATAGTCCATCGCTCAGAAGAGTCAGGCACGAAGCGCCGACTGCTTTCCTTGTAGCATCTTATAAACCACTGGTTACTAAATCGAAGGAGGAATTGGAATTTTACTATTTTCCTCATTTTTAACGTCTCATTGTCCTCGTCCCCACGAGCTTAGTCAAAGACAAGGTTACTTTGAAGATTGGAATGAATAAAATGCCGATTTTCAGGGTCACGAATGATTGATGCTTTGATTTTTTTTTTGATGTTCTCTTATTCACCTTCCTCGTAAATCACCCATACCCCAGACTCAAGCAAGGCTTACACCATCTTTCCCTGCACTCGTAATGCGATGTAGCAGCGTTACAGCTAGTGAATTGACGTCATAATTAGAATTTCCAGATCTCTCCTTCGTCACGTCCTTTAGTCTGCAATTCCCTGGATCTCCCCAAATGCGTCAGTAGCATTATATTGGTTACCCGAGTTGCCGGTTCTTAGACCTGTCGGGATTGGTCGATGGTGTCACGCGATAGTGTTCTAAATAAGACATTCAAGAGGTTTACAAGCAATCTCTC
The DNA here is from genome assembly GCA_907163375.1 of Prostheceraeus crozeri. Taxonomy (NCBI): domain Eukaryota; kingdom Metazoa; phylum Platyhelminthes; order Polycladida; family Euryleptidae; genus Prostheceraeus; species Prostheceraeus crozeri. Next base: position 106,256 of record CAJQUW010011780.1, on the reverse strand, counting down.
ATTTCACGTGAGTGAGTGTGTTAAGCATAGTTTCGCGCAGAATGACAGCACTATGTCTAGGTAATAGCTTGCCGCAAGCAAAGCAGCCACAACTTCTCCATCAAAGTCTTCCCAGTATAACAAACGTATTCAGCGGTCTGGAAGTACCCGTTAGGCCTGATGTCAGTCCCGGTGGAAGCTCAGTTTCTTCGGATCCGATGGATCGCGCAACACCTTTGATAGAAGACGGATTCGAGTACTGTGATGAATGCAAAGACAATCTTTCGAATGTAGACGTCTATGCATCTCATGTCATGCTTTATCATTTGAAGCCAAGGCGACTTCCATCTGCTCAATACTTTGAAACAATCGATAAGTCGGACGATCTGCAAAAAAGGCCTTACACTACTCTTTATCCCTCAAAGAAACGGAAACCCGACAGCGATAGAATCCCGCGGCCTCAAAATCAATACATGGTAAGTACCATCTCATTATTGATTTACATGCATGATGCTTCAATGGTTTGGTGATCGGAAAATGAAAGATAAACCAGTAACTTAGTTTCCATTATTTCAGAATGAAAAATTCCTTAAATTCAACAGTAGCAAAAAATTGCAGACTTAAGCCATGTAGTCTTCTACCCAGTTCAATATTCCCAACAATTGTAGCTTATCTTAATTTGATAACCATTTTTAACGTTAAGTATTTGTCCTACAGATTACCAATTCAGTAGATAAAACGAATCAAAATGATGCATTCTACACCATTTCAGCGTTGACTGTAAAAATGAATGTGCATTAAGATATGACTATTTGTTTGATAACTTTCTTTAATGCATTTGACCAGAACGGTGCTCGACTGTATTTGCGATTTACGTCAACTCGTAAATCGAAGTGGATCCGCGAATGTGAATTTTGCTAACTTGAAGCTGGAAATCAAAATTTCAAATCATGTACAAATTCAAAGATTCGTGAGTCATTGATTTGAAAAGTCGGTGAATCTGTTGAGAAAATGCATAGATCGTCAAAATGTAGTAACTCATAATCAGATGTTGAAAATAATATTTAGCGGTCACCGGTACTTTGGTTTGGAAGCAAAATAATCACAACGCTGACTGAGAGCTTAAAAAGACGGGTGCAAATAGTGTCTTCTAGAAAATTATGTCGAAAAAAATTGCAGACTTAAGCCATGTAGTCTTCTACCCAGGTCAATATTCCCAACAATTGTAGCTTATCTTAATTTGATAACCATTTTTAAAGTTAAGTATTTGTCATACAGATTACAAATTCAGTAGATAAGACGAATCAAAATGACGCATTCTACGCCATTTCAGCGTTGCCTGTAAAAATGAATGTGCATTAAGATATGACTATTCGTTTGATAGCTTTAATGCATTTGGCCAGAACGGTGCTCGACTGTATTTGCGATTTACGTCAACTCGTAAATCGAAGTGGATCCGCGAATGTGAATTTTGCTAACTTGAAGCTGGAAATCAAAATTTCAAATCATGTACAAATTCAAAGATTCGTGAGTCATTGATTTGAAAAGTCGGTGAATCTGTTGAGAAAATGCATAGATCGTCAAAATGTAGTAACTCATAATCAGATGTTGAAAATAATATTTAGCGGTCACCGGTACTTTGGTTTGGAAGCAAAATAATCACAACGCTGACTGAGAGCTTAAAAAGACGGGTGCAAATAGTGTCTTCTAGAAAATTATGTCGAGTAGTCGATTGAATTGACCGGATGCACTTCAGTATGCAGGAACAGAAAGTTTGTCGTTATGTTGGTCCGCCTGTGAGGCAGAACCGCTCTTGATATTGACGTAGATAAAAGTTACTAACCATAACATGGTGACAGCTGCCTGCTATTGAGGCTAACCCAATCCAAACTTATCATAATTGCTTTGTGACTTCGATGGGGCTGAGCTTAAGTCGAGTTGAGTTTTATGAATGCCCCTTTCTCTACGCGTGTAGGCCCCAACCTGCCGTATTCCTACACGCAGGTAGAAATTATACATTTAACTGAGTTCAAGATAGTCAAGCTATTTTGAGTATAATCCAAACTGGATAGGCCTATATCGTTGGCCAGTTTAGGCAAATTTGATATACTTTCGATCATTTTACAACAAATTTAACAGCCGAGAGTTTTGATTCATGGTCGATGTTATCGTTAGAAGACTACTGAAAGTTGAAAAAAAGGTTTATTGCCACTAGCTTCGCCATGACTAATCCAGGAATGGCCTCATTACGTCAAATACATCAACTTTCTGAACGTCGTTACAAGTGTAATAATGTTTTTGGCTGTGTTTACTTGGTATGTTGGAAAATTAATCCTTAAAAATTTTCGACCGACTGAGAGCTGATAGGTCCATTACAAGGTCAGTGCAGAATTTTTTCTTCTTATTTTCAGGAATAACGTTTGATTGCTTTTGGATTTTGAGAAAGCTTATTGATCATAAGTTTTTTTAATTTAATTTTAAGTTTTGCTCCTTTTGTAACTGTCAAATGGAAAATCATCCTTCATCGTCTACTACACTGGGTTTTGATATTAAAAGGCTCACAACACCATTTTGCAGAAAATTCTTGAAACAAATTTGCTCTACAATCATGCAAACGTTAGTGATCAATGACTAAACCGATCTCATTTCTGATGTTCCTTCTTGACTTGTGAATTTTCTAAGCTATAATTTTTAATTATATTTAGCAAAAGATATATGAAGTGTTCTTTTCAATTCTATACCAACAAATTCACGTTCAATCGTTCATGATCTATGTGATCGTAGCTACTGTTAGTTAACTTACAATTTCGTAGTAATTCTCTTATTAGATGCAGTGGTCGAAGCTTTCTAATTTCAGGCTTCTTTATCAACATTTGAAGGCATGAATTTCAACTGAGAACTTTACATCTTGCTCTCCTATCTGAAATACTTCAGCTGACGTTATGCGAACAGTGGCTCTGATTCTGAAGTATTTGTGACGAATCAATATTCGCTTATACTTTAATAGGAAGTAGATGACAGCGATTTTGGCCGATTTTTGTCGAGTGTCCTTTAATAAAAATTCTTAGGCAGTACTCGGCATTCAATATTAACTGCTTCAGCCATTGACAGATGACTCACTAGCGTGGGGAAGCAACTATGTTCTGACCTTAACAGTGACTCACGTGACTATTGATTGCTGGATGGCTCACAGCTCTCATTGCTAACTATATTCAAAATAACCATCGCATGACATAATGCAAGTTAAATGACGGATTTCTCAAAAGTTGTGCGATGACTGTCATCGATAACTAACGAATCCGTCGAATAAAAATTTCCACCCAACATTCGTAATCCACTAAGAAGAGACAAATTATCTGATCGCAATTCAATAATAGCTAACCAACATCAAATAATGATTTCAAGTACTGATCTTCATTGTTAAAAAAACTTATAGTTAAAGAAAAATATTCTCATCACCTATAGTGTTACTGTCAAAGCATTGTTTCTAATTACTCTAACTGAACATCACATCGACACGTATTTATAAGCCATAATTTAGTTGAACATCGAAATATCTTTTATAGTATAATATTTTCGAAAATGATGTTGCTAGTCCTACGTTAGACTAAATTCAATAATAAGGATTCATTTTTAATTACTGTCAATTGATTTGTTTAACATATTCATTATACATGACGGATAACATCTTGTCATGTCAGTGCATTTATGATTGTATATTATAATATACAATATTATGACATAAATTGTAAGTTATTACATTTTACCATGCTAAAACAATGTGCTTTTCCATACAGAGCACTTCAGGAGTGAAGATCAGAAGTACCGGTACAAAATCCATTTGCACATGATCGGAACTCATTGTTTCACCTCAATACAGATATATATATATGATATAAGATTGTGTATCGTATCAATTAATCATCATGCAGTTGGGATACAATTTGCAAAGATGTAAATTTTAGGTATAGGAATAAGATGTGTTTTTAACATGAACTTTTCCTGGTTACACTTATCCTCATTTTCATATATTTTTAGTCTTCACAAGTAATTCATGAAATTTAGCAGTCATGCGATGGGTGGGTAGGGACGGAACCACTGATTTAGGTTGCATGACTTTAGACGGCCTTTACTAAACCCAGTGGCCAAGATAACCTATTCACTTTCTATTTTTGTGACTTTAAATATTCTCAGGGAATATCTTGTTTTGATAAAATGTTTGTATACCTGTAATACGATAAGACAACGATTCAAATGCATCATTCATGATCAGCTGCGGCACATCACTTAAAAATGCTATAAGGAATATATAATAGCATGCTTCACTATATGAGATACAAAAGTATCGACTCTGTGAGTCACTCAACCAAATTGATCAGCACCATCTCAGAATAATGAATCCCTTCAGCATGAATGATGTATAGAATAAAAGTTTGAATGTAGTAGTTCCAAGTTTACAGACATCAAAGTTACAAACATTTTTATTGATCTCAAAGTTCTAGTAAATTTACAATTAATCTTAGCTATGCATTCAGACATTTTCTAGTAAGAATAGATTTTAGGAAAATTGCATGAAATGCCTATGGATGCACAACTAAAATTAATTTGAAGTATTGAAAGTCTCTTCGAGTACTTGATGCATGAAATTGCATGAAATGCCTATGGATGCACAACTAAAATTAATTTGAAGTATTGAAAGTCTCTTCGAGTACTTGATAATTCGCGAGTTGCTGTGATCGAGTTCTTGACTTATTCAGACGTAATTCAAATTTGATTGAGCAGAGTTGAAAATAACCAAGTTTGAATTTTGCAAAACTTGGTTCTTCCCAGCTCAATTATGTCAAACCAAAGCATCTTCTCTACATTGTCACACTTAAGTTTGATTTTAATTTTATTTGTTTCTCCCTATATCAAGACTTCAAACTTGTCAATAACATGTCCGGTAACAAGTATTCGATTTCAACAACGACAGTCATTTTTGTTTCTGTTTGCATCATTTTCATCGAGTAAATCAAACATTAGAAGTACAAACTTAGACTTATGAAGTTTTGATTTACCTTTCACAAAAAAAATAGACGTGTACAGGGGTGATCAATCATATTTGCATGTATAATGGGCGAGGTCTGTCGACCTTGTCTCAATTTCACACCAATGTTTTAGAAGGTTAGTCTGCATACTGACGTACTGTATACGAAAATCCTTGAGAGACGATTTCCACTTGTATAACATGACTTAGCACAAAAACTGAATAATCTGGAAAATTTGGATGAATGAGCTGATTTGAATATTCAAGACTTAATTGTCAGTTTTCTTTCTATTTGTTGCAACTATTGTTTTACTGAATTTACTGTATTCCACATTCCGAGCATCACATCACATCACTTTTTATCAGTGATGGTTTGTACTCTGAATTTAAACTGTAGAAGCAAGCATAGCAGATGGAAGAATGAAACAACTTTTATTCTATCAAAAAATTGAAGTGGCGTTTCGCTTTTTCTATATGCTCACAGTGTTTTGATCAGTTGACTCGACGACAATTTATTTTTGATGTTTCTTATCATTTATTTTGTCTTTGATAACACGATGAAAAAAAGTAAGATGTAGAGATTTATGAATCTAAATAGTTTCCTTTTATTCCAGATCTTTTCGAACTATATCCGGACTCCATTGATGAAATATTTCGGTGATATCAATCATGCCCAAATCTCCCAAGCCATCTCAACCGTGTGGAAGCGGCTGACTGATTCGGAGAAGCAGGCATTTAAAGATGAAAGTAAACAATGCGAGCTTCTGCACAAAATTGAATATCCCCACTATAAATACAAACCAAAGCAGAAAAAGGCTAAGAAACCAGACACAACGGTAAAGGAGCAGATGTCTCCACAGACAAGTGAAGAAATGTCCCCGGTTGAGACAAAATATTTTGATTCAGCTCCGATTAACAGCCTATATGTAAATGTCAGTGAGCCATCAGTCCAGCCTCCAACTTCCTGTGCCTTTTTAGGAAGCGAAAAGTTCTCTCATAATCCATATGGACAATACAGCCCTGTAGGTGATTCCAACGTGTTCAATCAAGTCGTTTCTGATGCTCCCTCATTCCAGCCCTACTCCTCACCTCAGACTACAATCATGACGAACCTCGGAGATGGAAACGTTCTTCAAGGCCCAAAATCCGTCCCAATGTTTGTGAAAAGAGACCCTGTTCTTTCACAGAACAGTGCACCTCAACTTCCAAACGATGTCTCTATAACATTGTCCTCCAGTTGGACTCCAGGAATGACTGTTACTGATCAATTCCATCCTGCTGATAATACTTCTCATTTCATTGTGCTGCAAAATGGCGTACCTGGAGCTCTTAACCATCATTTGCTTTCAACAGACGTCCCCACTCCTCATGATCTAAACCTGCCGTGCTCAGCACCCACTGATCTTACCCCTTCCATCACAGACTCTCATCTCCTAAACGAGCTAAAAATGGTGGGGTATAATACGATGGCCAATAATCAGCCAATGGACATCGATCATTCTCGAGACCTCAACGCATTCGATGCAGCCTCCCTTCCTAATTACGACATTGATGACAAGAAAGACATTCTTGACCATAGAGACGGTTTTGAAGACTATTTGCAGCAATACGATGAGCCGATGTATCTGAATCCATGTGCGATGTGACTTTGACTGAATCGCTATATCTATCAGCAAAATCACAAAACGTTTGAGTATTATTGAGCTTCCTAAATTTCCTTTTAGGATGCAAAGTTATACATGTATATGACATTCTTCAAACATTTCATTCGCTCTCCACATTTTTAACAGTTATGTAAATACAATGAAAAGTTTGTTAAATGATTTTACTCCACATGCAGTTCTACTCGTCTATTTGTACATTTTCCGCATTTCAAAGAATTTTGTACATACGACCTTGCCAGTTTGTATTTTGCTACATATTTTAAATATTTTATTTCTACTCTGAAGCAAATTTAGTACAAACTTATATCCCTTTCTATAGTATCTACCCTTTGTACCGTCGATTTTTTCGTATGATACCCGCCGATTTTAGGCTTCTCAGATTTTGGACACATTTGTTTTATGTACCGCGTATTTGTAAATATCTACTGCATTTTTCAATTGTATTCCGTGCTTTGCACCGGGGCTAGATGATCTGGTCACTTTCCTCTCGCCATGTGCGCATGTGCCTAAAGATATCCCTTAAAGATGTTATTTGAAGTGTCCGCCATTCCGATTTTCCTATTTAGCATCGAGTGATATCCTTGTACATGCGATGTAAACATTTCAATTCGTTTTCTGAGCACAGCTATCATGTAACTCTTCCATCTTATACAGATGCATGAATGGTTCTCAGGGCAATAGAAATGTAATTCAGATGTTTATAGAGCCTGAGTGTCGCTGTGCCCCACACATTGTTCGTGATGTTTATAGAATCATTTTCTGAATTTTCTTTTTGAAAGATCAATTTAGAAATATTATTTGATCTCATGAAGTATTTTAGGCTTCAAATGAGTGACCACATGGCTACCTGGTGATACTTCTGTGGTACGGTACAATTTTGATACTCCGTTTGATACAATCGAGACTTGTAGAATAAATTGATAAACGTACTAGTGACTTTTCTTTGAATTATACAAGTAATAAACATTGCATGGCCTGCGCTTCTGAATTTAAAATGTGTATGGGAAGAAAATCTGAAAGTTCATGAAACACGATAAAATTTAAGTTTTGTCATAATTTCAATTTAATGTAATCATTTAGTTGACAGTCATTTGAAAAATTCCAGTTGAAAACTTGAGGCCAGCGGTATTATGATTAGCGGTTTCAGAGAATAATTCATGCCTTAAAGCATTCACATGAAATGCAGTATAAGTAACGTAATGCTTAATTTGCTCAAGTCTAAAGACATTTCTATTATGACACCATTTGAATCGCTTTTCTTGTAGTCACGCTTAATAGCACATTTAGGCCTACCATTAGTGTTCAAATTTATGCTAATTCATTACAGGACGACATTGACATGTAGGTGCTTCCATTGGTTTTGAATAGACATGCATACTGTTATTTGCCTGGATTTGATAACTAGAAATTTACGAATCCCTGTCTATGTAGTAGTAGGCTTAGGCATATTCATCTTAAGCGTTTCGAAAGATTCATGGCAGAAGAGTGAACTAAATTAAGGCCTTACAAGAGTGTCAGGGATATCTAAAACACAAGCTTATGCAACAAGTTTTGATATTTTATAGACAATTGTCAAACAAATGTAGATCCACTTGATAAGTAGTCAAATAGAATCAATCTACGTATAAGACAAATCTGTATGACTGAATACAGGATGTGTATACTTTATTGTAGGGAACAAAGCCATAACATAGGAAATATTCTTGTACCCACCAACATCGACGAAATACAACTTAATCACGAAAACTAATTAACTATTATTTTCGTCAAATTCACTTTTAATTTATGGATAGGACTTATCGGCCTAAGGTTTGATACTAAGGTTCACTGAGCATCTTATTGACAGGTTTCGTCATCAACGTTTCAAGCATTGTAGCATCAGGTTCAGACAGCCTACCCGCAGAAAGAAAGCTGACCTAACAATTAACCTACATTTATATGGAATTTCAGTTCTATTTTGATGAAGGTCCACAAAATGTAATTTGCAATATTATAAAATAATTTCAAATGAAATTATATTTTGAGACATTTGGGCAAAAATGTGGTTAAAATGTCAATTAATCGATGCGATGTAATGAAATATGGATACCTGAGTTCGTCTATATGCCTTTCTATCAAACTCAACAAATAACTTTTTCACTACATGCTGTATATGATGTTGAAGCAATTCGTTGCTTTCTGATAGTGCTTAAAAGTATCTGCCCTCAACTGTTAATCATGTTGGGAGTTTCTTTATTTACCGCTCATAGCTGATGAATTATGAAGAATCGTAAATATTTTATGCGTCACATGAGTGCTGTAAACATCAACTGGAGGAGAATTTCTTCCCTGACAGTGAACAATAAGAATTTCCAAGGTGAATCATTGTTGTTATTGTTCCATGGTGAAGTTGGCATCGATCCGCTCCATCATACGTGTCTCCCTACAGCGAGAAGTTGGTGTTGTATAAGCAGTGTCCGCTCTCACATCTCAGTCGTTTATGGAAGATGAAAGTCCTGCTGATTATTGGAGTGGCAGTGTTCGCTATTCTTTCACAAATCCCGTGTCAAGACGAGACAGTCCTTGCTGAACAGGAAGTTGCTCTTAAATTATCGCCCCGTGAAAGTTATCGCATCGTATCAGATTTTTTTCAATACTCGAAGGTGAGACGATTAACTTAAATAATCATGGTTGGTTCTTACGGGTTTTCTCCCCGCACGTTTTCAAATTTGAAATGCATCAGTCGTCACAAAGCTTCAGATGTGTGAATCTCACTTTGCGAAAAACTTCAGTCTTCCTCCCATTGGATTCACATCTGCCTCTTTATCTTGTCTGACATGAAGAGGAACCGGGTAGAACTCGGCAGAAGCGCATATTCGCAGTAGCCATGGGGTGTACATCATTTTGTGAAGTTTCAATTTAGGCCTTCTTCCCTGCAGAAACTGGAGCTGGCTGCCGGCTTCAGGAGCTGGCAGGTCGGCATAAGTCCAACTTCAGGCTGGCTTCAAGTCGATTTCATGCATAATTCAGACCAATCTTACTCCAGCTTCAGGCCAATTTAATGTAGGGTTCTGGTCACTTAAATTGAAAGTTTCAAGCAGGTCAGGGCAGTCATAATATGGAATTAAAACATTAAAATATAATTTTGGAAACTATGAAATACATAATATATACCTGATCAATCACATTTGATGAACCTTTTGGGCAATGTTTAGTATCAGTAAGTCGACATCACAAATCTTGCACATAGTTCGATGAAAATTGCCTTTAAGACGCTATTGTAGACATGTTGGCACACATGTCTATGCATTATTGCAATTAGTATTTTATACAAGTAGTTTTGATTGACTTTCACTATGTTCGCATTTATTTTACAACCAATACGCATTTCGGAGTCATCTTCAAATAAAGGCCTACAGTCTGAAGGATACTTGAAAATGCAATTGTGCATGTACTCAGTGTGGTAATGAAAAGACAAAACTATACCGTGTGATGTCCATTTGCATGATTACAATTTCTTCAAAGAATAGGAATTGTGTGCACAAGACTTCCATCTCTTTGCTAATTAGCTGATTGAAAGATTTCGATGTCATTTAGAGAGGAACCATGTATGGCTATAATGAGCTAATGTGCTCCCTTTGTTTAGACATAGTAGGCTATATACTCGCACATGTAAAGCAATCTGTAATATCAAACGGAAGACGCAACACAAAAGTAGGAGAAAAGGTCTAAAATCGAGGCTTCTTACTCGGTCGATATTTTGACCGAGTACGGCTTGAGCCAATGAGTTTGAGTCCAAGTCCGATAAACAACTGTTCTAATTTATTTCTTTACGTATCCCTGTCTCAACCATGGCACTAGGTCATACTAGTAAGCTAGAGATGGAGCAACCTTCACAAACTCGCAACCATGACCAAATGAGGGCTAGTAACCTCAGGTGAGAGTGGTGGTAGCTCCCGAGGCGGACAGACTCGAACCCTGGACCTCATCAATTCTGTGCAGAAAAGCGGTAATTAACCAATTTACATTAGCAGATTCCTAAGGACTTATCTGACTTTGAGTACTTGTGCGTCTTTCTTCAGGTAGGCCTACACGTGGTCATACTACTGTGCATCTCCTAGAATAAGAACTCTTAAATAGGCCCGAAGCACAAACCGAATACTTAGTCGACAGGAAGGATTGTTTTATGCATCAGCATAATCTGATCTTTTGACAGTACTCAGACTTTCGCAATGGCACCCCTTAGTTACGGACTCGGGATTGCCTTCATACGCAGGCTTTTTAACTTCCCTTACTTGCAGACACTTAACTCCTATAACTTACGAAAACCCAATTGATTTTGAGAAGCAGTTGCTGCAGGGTAATGGAAGCACTTCGTCTCCACCATAAATCAATGCCAAATCTCAAGCCGAAAAAATTAAGTTAGCGTGCCAAATTCCGACCATTTCCATCACAAAAGCAATGCATTTTGTCAATTTTTATTGACAGGCTGAATAAATCAGAAAATGCTGAAACGGAATCTTAGCACTGAAATACTGCAAAACAGGACTGTCTGTATCGAAAGACAGGTACTGGACGTCGCGACAAATGCGCGCAAACTTGGTCATACTGCCTTTTGTTTAACCCGTAAATACCCATGGGTAGTTCCCATTGGACGAAAAATTTTAAAATTATGTGGATAGTGTATTAGACATCAGAGATCAACTTAATTAAATAAAAATTTAGATATCTGGTCTTCAGACAAAGTTAGGGCCGGTAGCAGATTTGCAACCATGGGCATTTATGCCACAATTGCAAGAAAATTAGAATTCACTTTTTTTCAATCAAATATTGTCTAATAAAGACAATCAAAAGACTTTGTTTTCCAAAGATCATCTCTATGTATTTAGGACTCAAAAGAGTTTCAAGCTGGATGGTGATAGCTGAAGAAACAGTTTCTGTTTCCTGTAAGACACAAGTAGACATTGCATTTCGAGCAGAAGATGTGAGTAAAAATGGATCTTGAGTCACAATTGTAACAACGTGCTCTGCTCTCCTTGTGGATCGGAAAATGATCGACACAATCATACCGAATGGCCATGTCGGTCCTGGAGCACCTTATTGCTGGACGTTTTCGTGCCGGGATCAGGTCCTCTAGAAAAGATGGCCGACCTAGTCTTTTCTGCAGCTTCACAAGACCGTCGGCTACTTGAAGTTGAAAGGTCTTCAGCGGTTCGGTCTGGAAAATACAGATACAGAAATGAAACCTACTTGTATACTATACACGGATTCAAAGATGTAGTTTCATCATTATCATAATACTCATACATATAGCCTATTTGTAGTGTTTCCATTGTCTATTGGAAATGATCAAGCTAACATTCATTATTCTCTATTCATGCACGAAAGATTTTTACAAGATCAAGAATTATATAAAGATCAATAAGTACGCGTAAAATAGAAACGACATGCCTGTGCGAATGAGAAAGATGAAATCAAATGACTTCATGTTCTGTTTAGGTCCTTAGCCTGCAAAACTGAACTGCAAAATCGAAATAAGATGCTTGAAATAACATGAGATTATATGAAATAAACATTGCTACGTCGAGAGGAAAACATGCATTCAGTAGCCTAAATGAACTTTGGGCTATAGGAAAAGAACAAACATGGACAGATAATGTTATTCTCGCATCCATCTAGCCTGCACGAAGTTTCAATGAACATGTATGTATATCTCGATTTCATGATGAAGAGGCCTAAGTGAATATTGGCGGTACTCACTGGTAATCCCATTTGTGAAGCTTCTCTCCTATAAAAAAGCCATGCATTCACCAATGCCAAATGCGTCATGTGATGCCAAATGAACATCGGCCACCGGATACTTCGAAACTTGTATTTGTACAATGACACAAGACTGTCCATTAGATCGATTCCTCCCATGAAAGCATTGTACTCCGTGATAATTTCTGGGCATGTAATGCTGACATATTCTTTCGACTTGCGGTCATATCGTTGAATTTGTCTTGATTCTTCGACTCCAGCATACGTTGAGATCAGATGGACAGAACGATTGTCGAACCATTTGACGGCAATCATATTACCATCTTCATTGACTTTATAGTCCGACGATCCACGCCCTTGGGCTTTTAGAGTTTTGTCTGATTCAAAATTGATCGGAATTCTGTTTTGTCTAAAGGTACCTGTGAAGTGAAATCCTCTTTCCCTCAGCTTGGTAACGAGGGGCAACGAAACAAAATAGTTATCTGCAAATATTTTGAACGGAATTCCAGTCGGCAGGCTTTCGCATAATCGCAAGACATGGTCCCCAGACACCCCGCACTCGCTAGGGATTTCATGCTTGGATCCAGTATACACTTCAAAGTCATAAACAAAACCGGATGAACCAGCTCTTGCGTGCACAGTGAAATGCCACTTGTGGGGTTTCTGAGGATTATATTGGCGTGGTCCTTTTTGCCCTTTATATGCTATTGAGATTTCGTCAACAGCCTGATGTTCTTCAGGCGATACCTTCAAAAAATTCTGACGCAGAAGATCGAGAAATGGCCGAATTTTCCAAGTTCTATCGTTTCTGTCTATGTTCTCGTCTGTGTTGTCAACGCAATGCAAGTAGCGAGATAACTGCTGAAATCTATTCCTTGACATAACAGAAGCGACTGGCTCGTACATGGTCTCCTGTGCAAAATAATCTTTGATGTTAGGCATCTTGACAATGCCCATTTTTAGTAGCATTCCAACAAACATTTCCATCTCTTTTGGATTGGTTCCCAACAACTGTGGAGCTTTTTCTTGAAAGAAATAAGTGTTTGTCTCTTTTGCCAACTTTTCGAAAATCTGATCACTGTAGAACATTTTGAAATATTCTAGGGGAGATTTCAAATCATTTGGCGTGTCGAATTCATGAGAAAACGTTTGACTATTAGGTTGAAAGTCTTTCTTTCTCCAACGTCGTACTTGATCTTTCTTTCTTTCTGTTCCTGTTGGCACAACCGCAATTTCATCCGAAGTATCTTCTATTTCTTCCTCACCTTGGTCGCCTCTATCTAGCACGTCATGAATCACTGCAAGAACAGTATCTTCTTCATCGGAACTTGCACCCTCGCCACTCTCATTTCCATCAAAGTAATCGAATGTATTCTGATTAGAACCTCGTACTCTGCTGAATGTGGAGTCGTTCAATCTTTCAATCGCGATTGCTTTGCTTTTTCGTGTTGGCTGAAAGAGAAGAATACTATCTTTCAGTCGACATAATAGTCAGCAATAACTTCCTATCCTAAAATAGTTCCACAAATTCTACATGCATTTTTATTGGGACCTATTGAATTATCACATTTCATAATCATGAAATGCGATATGGCCTACTTGCATGCTGTGTCGCACATGTAAGCTTATGGGCCCAACTATCTTTATGATGACTACAATCTAAGCCTATCAGGATTTTATAGTGTTACAAAACAGCAAGTCAACACCAATATTTACTGAATCTTCACGAAGTTTTATTCATAGCACGATAATGAATTTAGAGTCACATGGGAGAAGAGTGATAGCAAACAGCACGCATCACACACGTTTGTCTAACAGAAAGCCCAGCGGCGCACTAGTATGAGGTGCAGCAAACTGGCCGCTGACCCCCCAAGGTCGATAGGTCGAATCCTTTTTGAATGACTATAGCAGTCATCCTGATATTCTCTTTTAAAGTATTAGTATTGAATCTAGTATTGAACATTGTGCGATTATGTAGCACATTTGCTACCACCCCTGCAAAAAGTGATTGAATGCCCATTGTAGCACATTTGCTCCACCATCAAAAATATCCAACTCAACCTAATTTCCTCAGCCGCATTATGCTCTGTCCTTATTGTGTGGGTTATAAGCTTTCATAAAATGCATGATATGCCATATTAATTCGTTTGCGTCTAGAAGATTGACTTGTGGGAATACATACCTTGTCACCGTCGGCCATGATGGTATGATGAAACTGATTGTCAAATACGCGACAGCATCGAAAAAGGAAAAATAGCACACTTAAACTCGTAGCATGACGTCACATGATAGCGTCAGTATGAAATTTTCCTTCCTAGGCACATGGCTTGGCGAATAGAGAGCTTCAAATATCTGGTAGCGATTATGCTACCATGGGTATTAGTGGGTTAATGGACCTACATAGAGGAACGATGATTATTTTCAATCACAATCGAGACCGTGAAGTTGACTGTCTGTGTGAACGGCAATTTTTCTTCTAATTAAAGTTCTGATTTCGTAAAATTTTCATCAAACCTGTTTCTTCGGTAGTGTTATCTAAAGGTTCCTGCGGTAATTAACATTTCAAGTGCACTCTGCAAGCAACAATTCCTGACGTATTGTTGGTTTAATTTGTGATTTTCCTTTGGAGTTGTAATCATGGCAACAATGTATCATTAGCATCTTAATGAAATGTTAAACATGGAAATAGGAAAGTGCTCGTTTATAACCTGCAAGTGATTCACTAATGATGCAATATCGGAAGTGTTCAACACACCGCGTTATGCCTGAAATGATTAGATTTGTGTTTGACCGACGTAATCCCAATCCAATAAGCTGACTGGCGAGCGTGAAGTTCCACTTTCGTTTGATTTCAAACGGTGACATATCTGACTTCAAGGTGAAATCTGAGATTTTAACATTTTCTTGCGTGTAAAAATAGGAAAACACAAAAACGATAAATTTCAGTGGAACCCTAAGTAGCTATCCCTCTTGTTCTTGAGGATGGCGTTGAGTCCACGAAATCAGTCTTCATTGTAGTTTCTCTATAACGTCACTCTTAATGGCATTCTCAAAGGACCTCAGCCTGCTACTTACTCATGTTCCGACAAAAATTGAAATGTAGTAGAGAAAACGTTGACTTTGATCTCTCATCGGCTCTGAGTGAATCGAGGACTCATTTTCAGTGCCAGCAATTATTAGACAACTCGCAGCTTTCATTTTTACTTCAGAGAAAGTTTTAATCTAGTGGATTGCGTCGTTGGAGGGGCCATTGTCTTCATCGATGACTCACAAAGCTTTTTAAATGTATTTCTGCGCTGCACTCGAAAGAACACGAATTGTTGTTTCGTGCTTCAGTCAACCTACATGAATTTCGCTGAGTAAACCTCATGTTTAGTGATTTATTCAGCCCTGCGATTTTTTAGATAGAGCACACAGGTTGAAATTAAAAGTACACGAATTTTAACATCACTTCTGATGTCAGCTGAAACTCAACCCTTCGGGCCTTCATTTCCTCGCGTCAGACTCCACTTAATTTGACATTTAATAGGTCGTAGCCTGCAGATTATGTAATGCTTCTCGTCAGCTTGTAAAAGCAAGTAACACTGCTCTTCTATTGTCCAGGAGTCAGTGAATGTAGGCAGACTTTCGGGATGAAAGAATATAAGCTGAAATAATTTGGATAAAATGGCATGATGAGATCGATGCAACATCATTATGCAAGAAAGCCTACAAAATGACGAGAAAGGTGTCTGAATGATCAACTGCCTGCTGTTATCACAATAGGCACCAGATGCTACACATCCTCAAGTTCATGAATCTACAATCTTATCAGTGGTGCTTATCAGCGATGAGGATTAGATGTCATCCGAAGATGCAGTCAAATAAAGGTTTTTAATAAAGAAATAATACTACAGGTTTTTTACATCGTATGAGAAACATCACATAGGAATAGAAATGGGTTGCGCACGGGTTATTTAAAAAAAATACTTCATATTCACGCCTTCGTTGAAATCAAGGATTGGTTTCCATTTTTTTGCTGTCAGAACTAAAGATTATCGAGAAATTTGTCCTGTGTTAAATTCACTGCTTAGAATTTCAATATCAGTCGCGCATCCTATGCATGGCAATTTGATCTATTGTTTATTTCATTTCATTCTTATTGCAAATATCAATTAACTGATTCCTTAAAAGTTAAGCTGTAATATGTTGATCTCAGCACTTCCAATTTCAATTCTAAGTGCAATTAATTGATTGATTTGAATTCCAATATTATTTGCACTTAAATTACTTAACAAAGTAAAACAAACTGCAATTACTGATTGGTAATATTCAGCCACAACCGCATAAAACTGGATGATGAGGGCAAAAAAAGTACATTTTCTGGAGGGGATTGGACGATATTCTGTAAAATAAAAGTCGAATCTGTCTTTTGTGAGTGAAGCTTTGTAAGTGTGCATTGATCAAGTATAATTGCGTGATGGTCACTTGTTTCAATCTTGAACGATTGAGCAAAGCTATGTTTCAAAGCCTTTTTATTATGGCAGCTGTTGGAAGCAGACATTGCCTGGGCCCATTTTTCAGAATGCGATCCTATGGTAAATGGGCTCAATTATCTTAGTTCGGGCCTATTTCATGGCATTATTTTGAATAGCACAATGTATGTATTCAATTTTGATTCATATTTTGGACGACACGTCTCTCATTGCACATTTTGATAATGTCAATAATATTGATATTTGAGCTTCCTACTCAAAATATTTCAATTGGTGGGACAAATGCTGCATGAATGTATGGTGGGGCATCCACAGGTGGAGCAGCGAAATCGAGCGTAGCATGAAAAGTTAATTCTAGAACCATTTATATGAAATTTACGTCATGCAGCTTGTTTACAAATGAGGAAAAATGGACACAAAATAGGTCATGACGAGGAAACCTTTTTAATTCAGCACCTCTATCAAAGTTGATCAGGAGTCACTTCCTGGCGCGAAATACGAATTTTCCAATTCGAAGTTTTTTCATTGGAGAAATTGTCAAACTATAATTCAGAATGTTTCGTCTTTTACTTTCATGTCGTATTATTCAATTTAAAGGGAATTTCAGCAATGTGCTGTGGATTCACATGATATAATAATCGCCTATCTCAAATTTACTGCGGGTACGGCTGCATTGATTTCTGCTGATATTGAAGGTGAACCAGGTGCATGCATATTGTTCCTGATCTTTATGAAATGGTAGCTATTTCGGTCTCAACTAAGATTGCAACAGAATATCTAACATCTAGTACCTCTATTTTTAATAAAAGTGGTCATAACAAAATCAAAATAAATGGGCAAATGAATTAATGAATTACATTGCCACTTCGACCGGGCATGGCCATTGTGGGCCTGTCGTGAATTCACCAGTCATGTGCGGGCATGAAACACCACCTGCCTCCAACTCTGATCATGACATGTGCGGCGATTTATAAATTTTCTAACAAACTCAATGACCTGCGATGATAGTCAAAGTCGGGAGTCAGACATACAGTAGTAGCAAGGAAGCACATGGATATTTATTTAGAAAACTCATAATTTTTCATGAAACCCGGTCATTGAATTTGAAAATATAATCAAAATGTCTCAAAATCACCCGAGTGAGCGCATTTTTTTAGCGGAAGCGACTGCTTTTTATTTGATGCTCTTTTTGGAATTTCAGGCCACTTGTTTTCTGCATGATACCTCGAAATAATGTAGGCCTAAAGTAAAAAAAAACAGATGATGAATAAATTATAAATATACTATACATAGTGTGTTCATTGTTCAATCACCATATAGTTGACTTTTGCTGTTGTCTAAATAAAAATGTTTGTAAATATAATTCGCTCAAACAATATTTGACTTGTGTGGCATCATGTTCGAGTTTTAAAGAGATATGTTCTCATTCAATATTTTTGGAAACTTAGAAAGGACATGTTGAGGACATTGCAAAATTTTATCAAATACCAGGGCATTTTCTAACTTACACATTTATCACACAGCCCCTCTTACTGGTTCCGTACCCCTTGCCTGAGATATTGTGTAGCAAGTTGATTTATACGTGTATTGTTAATTCGGACATTTTTATAGCTCTATCTGATCTATCAAAATATGTCTGAAATATCGATCTCTTCATTGTTAGGGAATTCGAAAACAGTAAATTTTGTATTGTTGGAATCGCAATTGCCTTTAGACAGAGCCACACGTATTCAACGAAAGTTATCCGTCTTGTGATAATGCGTTTATTCGAGTCCGTGTGTTGCATCGAATCTGTGCATTATAGCCGCTGTATATATAGTTTAGACAGACTTGTATATTAATGTAGACTTTAACATAAATGCACATTTTTTATTATGGAACGCAGATTATCATGAGTCAGAATAGATTTATTTTCTACAATAATAGATTCCATTATTCCATTCTGCTTGACCTCTTGCATTAAACTTATGCAACATTGTATTCTGTGCATACAATACATATGAGCAGGATCTCTGTCGATGTTGGGGAAAATGGAAAAAACAATTTTTCGGAGCAATAAAACAGACCATTTCGGATTGTTTCCCTAAAAGTGGAAGCAAATGTGCTTTTTAAGAGTCTGTCACGTGGATCTAATTGCTTAAAATATCCCGTCAAATACTTTAGCAGTTTAAAACATTTTTTGTGTCGGATTTGTTTGTCACATAATATATATGTTCCATATTCATCCCTTCAATGACTTTATGGCGAAGGGAAAATTCCCATTTTGCATTTGTTAAACCTAACCTGACAAATCTGCTACGCTAACGACTGCAACACCGCTACTTAGACTTGTTCAGTGAATATGTGCCCATCTCTGACTCATTCATCAAATTGCAACTCTCCAGTTCTTCTTCCCAAATAAATCGTTTACCAGTGCCATTGATCAATGCACGGTATATTCCTTTGGCAAATTTCAACCCACAGAGTTCTGAAGTGAAGCCCAGTCGAATTGATAAGATATGAGTCATCCACTTACAATACAGATGGAATCTTGACACGCACGTGCGGCTGCATTCAGCAATATGTACATTTGAAAATGGAATGCATGTGCAATATGCATACTTTTCTCTCTCAATGAACGAACCCTCTTGCATTAATTGTTTAGCAATCTTTTATTTATCACAGGTTAAAAAATATGGCTGATAATTTTGTTTGCTAATTGTACAACACACAATTATATTTTTTAATTATAATTCGTTTATGGCCTTGTACGGCTTTTCTTCGTAGCAAAGTAAGTTTTCTGGAATAGCTCTCAAAGTAACGGTAGATTTGTTATAGCTAAGTAATTAAACTGCATTACACATTCGTATCATGATGCTACTTTCAGTTGTTGTTTGTGCATTAAAGTAAAATAATCATGGCTGGGAAACTGCGAGCACGTCAAAAATATGTCTGTGTCCACAATACCGCTAAGCAGATTTTCAATCAAAAATTCGAACGTGGGTCATGGCTCAAGAGGCTGAAGTTGGTCCAGAACTCGTGTTAACTTCAGATTTCATGAAAAAGTTGGTGGATGGATCAATTTTTGTTGACTCCACTTGTAACTGTTGCACTGTAATGGCTTATTCGATAGTTATATTTCAGTTTCCATTTCAGCAATGTTTGAGTTTACATAACATAACAAAGTGCAATATCAAAAGGCAATCGTTAAAACTTCGAAAATTGTGAAATTCGTCAGTTCTTAATAAGGTATTCAGTTCTTTAGTACTTGTTTTCTTGAAATGAGTTCCTTTCATGAAACTTAACAACTCTGTAAACAGTTATGCAATCAATTCAGAAATTGTTGATTTTGTCAAATATGGTCAGCTTAAGATTGAACATTGTTTATATTCTGAGTAAAACAGTTCCTTTAAATGTTGATAGTGTGATGCAATTCGATTAGATAGTTTCTATTGTGCTTTACATACTATACTTTTAAACTTTATACTTTATATTTTATTGATAAATGGCCTAGGAATTCACATATTTGAATTGTACACATTGCATCGATAATTCCATAGGCTACGTTTTTCGTACATTTTTAAAAATGTGAATTATCTATCGTCTGACAACTAAGCGCAAAAGAAATTTTTCAAAGTAAAACTGCATAAATCGCTTTTCATTTGGTAAATAATAATGAAAACAAGATGTATTCGTCTTTGTATGCTTGCAATATTTTGTATTTTCTTTTTTTGCAGAAATATATCATGCATTAATCTGATTTAAGATTGATCGAAATTAAATGGCAACGAATCTGCAGCCCTAGTCTAATTTCATTGCTGTGTGGAGGCAATCAGTCATAACAAAAAATAAATTAATTTTCTAAAATCCAGAAAGAGATCCATTTCGATTAATCTCTCTAGCTTTCGATTACAGATTATTGATCTTAATGTAAATCATTTATATATTGGACTTGGAAAATTACAATTCCACAAATTACCGATTTTTCGTATCGGAAGAAATCTCTTTATTGCCAAGTGGTCAAAGATTGAATATACTTTTTTCATGTAACCTGAATCTAACTTTTTTCAACCGCAAATTTCTTTGTGGTTGAGCAAGTAGAGTGAATGATTGATGTGATGTGGCAAATCGAAGGTACCAACTAATTGTGTGAAGATAGGAATCAGAAACATCGATTAATCAATGAATTACACTGAATTTGATGAAAATTTTATAAAAATTGAGTCTTAGTGGATGAAGTTTTGATATTTCTTCTCACACTCGCATCTGAAACCATACATGTGGTAAATATAGAGTGAGTAAGATGTTCAATTAGAGCTACAATTAAGCGGATGGTGTTTATTAGAACACGAAAGGTGGCATATTTTTGCATTTACTTAATGACCATCGCAGCTAAAAATGATGATTTTTGCGTTTCAGTGGATGTCAAATGTCGACGAGGTGGATAGTGGCGATTTACCATCAGAAAATTATATCGGAGCTGAATTTCAAACAACGATGACTTTGCCCCTCATTGGTAAGTATAGTCAATGTTAAATCAAATGTTTCAGTTAACCGATGGTGACTTTTGAATTGAAATGGTCATTTCGAATATAAGATGGTCATTTGTCACGCCCCACTAGAATAATCGCGTGAAGACTGACTAATGGAACATTGTGCAAATAGCAATAATAGAGCATTTCTATTTGAGACTTATCCGATTATATTCGCAATCACTACTCAGTCATCACTGATCTTATCACAACAGTGCATTTAGTATACAGGCCTTAATACAATCGCTTACATTATTGAGGTCTATGACGTATTAAAAATAGTGTTAGATTAAGAACGCCAATTTCGATAAGGAAATCGGAATTATGTTGTTACTTATAAATTTTCAGATGATCGATAGTAAATGCCGGTAGTTAATCTCATCTCAATTAAATCCTTCAGGCTTAAAATTCAACATTAGTGAAATTCGGGTTGTCGATATGAAATTCTAATCATTTTCAATATTTCAATAATCATTTGCTGTCAGGGAGATTATTACTATTGCCTACATTCCCTTCTCTTCATCACTTGAATGTCAATTACCTTTTTAGCATGCATGTGCAGCGATTTGCTTGGTAACCTGGTTAGCCACGCAATGTTAAGACTATTGTGGTATATACACACATTTCAGTTGGGCCCTGTACGAATCATACGACTGAAAAGCAGCCGCTGTCACGTGTTTTAAAATAATGCGATGAAATATTGAAAGTGACGCGACTTTTTAAACGAAAGTTATAGAGCTTGGATTCGTATTAGAATATACAAAACACCTGCAATATAATTATCGGCAATTTAATTTGGAAAAGCATATCGATAGTATTGACGAGGTACATTTTAGTCGTTATTTTATTATTATATGAAATTGGTCGAAAATAATCTTACTTTACAGGTTACCTGTGCCCATCGACTGGATATTTATAACCAAAAGTACATTTATCTGCCTGTTCTTGACTTATGGCTGAATTCAATTCACAAACTTCACCAATTGTTTTATAGGCCTAAATGAGCCATGAAATTGTGAATTCACGGTGAACCTATTTATCGCAACAGCATTCATAACGGTTCCCTCCGGGTTTGAAAATTCAGGCCCAACAAGTCTGTACATGTAGTACGTCCACGTCGAAGCTCTGAGGAAACACTTCAAATATGCTTCACAGACCTCCTATTTTTCCATCTTTCCTTTTTTAGGTATTTCCCATATTTCTTAATGTGCAGAGTGAGAGACATGCGTCCATCATCCAGTGGTCGACACTTTCTTTTACATACTCCTATTTTTTCGGAATTTGCTGTAGGCTACCTCTGTCGAGTGAGAGATAAATGCATGCATTGGGACGTATGCCACTGACGAAGCTCTTATGGAGTAAGTGAATATGTATTGGCGCCTACAAATATGAACACATTTTTGATCATACAGTCTCTACATTGGGACTTAATTGGATACAATGAAAGACCTTTCGGTCATCTTATGGTTTCGTTTTCCTTTACCTACTCCTACTTTTTCGGAATTTGCCGTACATCATTTTTGCCAAATGAGAGACATTTTGAGTTACATCGCTTTCTTTTTCCCGATTCCAGTTCTTTGGAGTAATGAATTTCACCATTTTATTCTGTCTTGGAAGAGTGAAAGACTTGCCTCGATCATTAAGTATTAATCAAGATCATCTACGTTTTCCCTCTCCTAATTTTTTTGGGAATTTTTGGCCTTTTTGTTTTAACGCACGTAGGATGACTGATTAGAGAGTTCTGCCTCCCTGATTCTGCATCTTCGTATCTGTCAGGAACTCCACCTCAAACCTTGAATGATGAAGAGTGACATATAGGTCACTTTCATGTAAGAATGAATGAATGGTTCACCTGTCTGCTCTGTCTACATGCCATAGCTTCCGATATGAAGTATGGTTTCCTCAAAATCCTTTATGAAATTGTGCTTTACACTCTCGGACTGCAAATGGACATGGATGCCTCCAGAAATCAAATTATCGTCAATGAAGCAAGGGTATCCTAATTTCCTCAGCTGCATGACTTCACAGACCAATATCGGTATTCAACGATCGGAGTTCATGACAAGTCTGATCGAATAGAGACTTGTCTTCCTCCAGCCATAAATATTTCTTGAGCACTGCTTCCATCTTCAGTTGAGAAATTCAAAACTCGATTTCCATTAATTGAATCTCAGAAATCTTAAATAAACTCATGACATCACTTGTTTAAAGATTATTGAAATCTTAGTAATTTTTTAACATCTTAATAACAGTAAAACTTCAAGAGCATAATCACTGATAAACAAATAATTCGAAAAAACAGCTTCATTGTCCTCCTCTTGACCCATTTTACACTAGTAAGTTTATTCTCCTATTTTTGCATGCTTTGTTGGTGTGAGACCTGTAACTATAAAAACAAATATTTCAATTAAGCTGTTCAATGATGATGCAAAAAATCTCTTCTTCTGACATTTTGCAAACATCTGTATGCTCTTTCACATTTCTCATAGCGGTTCCAGAAAAGAAGATCTTGCTTTGGTCAGCTTTTTCAAGTGCTTCTTCTTGGCTCAAGCATTAATAAGCAAAGAAATGAGGAAGTTTTCATAGAATCATAGTATTTAAGAGTTCTCGGAAGTTGAATACATATCTTTCACCCGATGTGTCCATTCTCTGGTTTACATGGACAACTTTAGCCGAAGCTCTTGGAAAGTGTTTGAAAACATGCTTATCCCATCTGAAGAACAATAGTACGTTGAATTCATCGAAGTACAGGAGAATAGTGTTATTCAACACGCGTTTGTCTGAAATCCGTGCTGCTTTTGAAATCTGTCAAGTTTCACTTTGAGTGAATTTTTACAACTTTTCAAGCATAAAAATCAGCGATGCATGTTGGTGTGCCTCTATTGATGAGCCAATTTATTTTGGTACTGCTGTAAAGTTCGTCCGAGATAAGTTCCCATTCATGAGAACTTCACCGAGATATAGAAATTCTTCATCAATTTATGGTCAGAACACTGATCCGGACGCCCTCCCTGTAGTATGTAAAGATTACCTGGTGTAATGCCGCACTTGATGTCGCCAACACAGTTTGATCCATAGAATTAGACAGGTCGTCTCTTCTTCTGCTTGTCTAGAAAGGAAACATTGGAACATGTAACGTTTATGAAATGGCACAATCTGCTGACATAATACCATAGCAATCGATCAATGAGCAGCCAGTTCACCATTAAACACGCCAAATTGTGCAAAACTTCAGTGACTGTTATCAACCGGATCACACAGCAAAGAGACACAGACGATGTCAAGTTCTACATAGAAGTTTGTGAACGTTTATCGTGCACCTGCTAACTTTTTTAATAATGATCGGAGGTCCCAGCTTTATCGAGAAAACTTTTGCGCAATGATCTGCATTCTTTGAATCTGAAGGAATCTTGACGATCGGAGCATTTTGAAGGAATTCACAGCAATCAGCAAGCGACGCACGACTATTTTTCCTATCTCTGCAAGGTATTGAAAATTTCTTTTTGCCCACTTAGTAGGCTCCTGTATGTGTCATCGCTTTGAATCAGTTTGCACTTCTAGCAAAGTGATGCGCTTAAACAATATAATTCTGTGGTTTGATCCGCTTGAAGCTTTGTGCAACGCTCACAATCAAGAATTTGAAAACATCCTGCAATTAAATGATCTTGATGATCACTGGTGTGGAGAGTCCGAAATGAAAATTCCTGTAAATGCAAATTCGTTAAAATTCAGATTTGAGTAAATCGGCAAAAATATTGCTTGTGGCGCACGGTAGTGAACGATGAAAGATTTTCTCATTGATGCAGGAGGATTTGAAAATGCTAATATTTCGAACTCCATGATTTTTTGCTTTACCACGAACTTCCAAAAAATATGGCGATGAAGAAGAGGCGAAAAGAAGGAAGTTTGGGTTGGGGTAAGCGGAAAAGATGAGCCAGGCACACGTTTCGCGTAAAAGAAGTCTATGCAGATCGAATCCATCAGAAAACAGTTGAGATAGAATGACAGAGGAGATACTGGAAAGGAAGACAACAATCAACATCATGCGGCTGCCAAAGGTGAATAAAAGTCGCTTCTGCCTTAATTGACAGTTCTTAACGGCTGCTTAAAGTATTGAAGAAGCAATCAGAAGAGAGAACAGAATTATTTTTTAAATCGTGTTATTTTATATGGAGATGTTTTGTAGATATTTGTTTTTCTTTAAATCGCTAGTTTCATTGACCTCGTGTACTAATTCCCTAAGCTTTCTTGCAGATAAGTTAAAAAACGTCACCGGTCGAATCAAAGTCAGGTCTACTATGAAGCATTCAAAGTAAATATGGCACAATATGTAAATCTCAAATTTTTGGGTAAATTAAAAAAGTTGATCTCCAGGCAATCACAGACCTGAGTGCTGCACATATTAGAGATTATTAGAGATAGGTTTATATGCAGTTTTCTGTACATTTTTTGTAATTCAAATATAAAACCCATGCACTCTGAATAGAATTACCTGCATTCAAATCGCAAATTTTGTTTCGTACGTACATATTTAACAGTTGAGATGAGACTAGTAAGCCACCAGATCGATCCATCGGCATAGTATGAGCGTGTACTGTACCCAAATTCATATAAATTAAAAATTGTTAAGGGAATTGTTTAATCATCAAAAAGGAGATTTTCGTATCGAACTGATTATACAGAAATCTCGTAGACATGCACAACTTTGTCGAAGACGAAACTTTATCATATGATCTGATCTCTGAGTAGCGACCTGCGGGTAGAGCCGTGCCCGCTAGTAACTAATCTTACCCGCGTGTGCCCGTACCCGTGTTACCTTACCACCCGTAACATGCTTACCCGTACGTACCTGCATCCGTGAGTGTCTACCCGCACCCGGCCGTACCCGTAGCTTACATACATACACATGCATGTTAAGGTTACAGGAGGATATCATTACTGTATTGGAAATACAGAGGTGTGTAACTTTGTTAAAATCCCGATGCCATAGGCCATGCTGTTCGCCGAGTACTGGCAAAGTGCGGTCCATCAGAAGGTAATTAAACTAGCATGTCCGGACCGTGTCGAAGGGAAGCGGCCAGATGATGTCACTATTTTCCAATTCGCAAGAGGCAAGTGCATCAGCCACCAAAGCCGGTTTCGCAGCCTCAGCAAAGAGACGTACAAGTCACACGAGTAATCGTTTCTAGCTGATTGCTAGAAAGGATGGCCTCGTCGACGATGCATTTTCTCCAGAATATCAGGCGTCGCCTTACAGATGTCACCCACGATACGAGGGAATCTGTATGGCTAATGCAGCGTGTGAGCCTTGATGTCCAAAGAGGTATTGCGGCTTGTGTTCTTGAGGCTGAACAATGAAATTGACTTCATTTTTTGTAAGACGCTTTTTTATTCTTTTTTTGTACCTTTGATTTTTTTCTTGTTCTTTTAAATATGCAAAAAAATCAAATTATTTAACATAGAAAAAATCATTTTTGTGATCTCCCAAGCCATTGAGAGTCACATGCAAAATAACAGTCATGGTTAGATTTTGAAAGCATCAATGAGTCGTACAGCCGAGGCCGCAAGGCCGTAATTTAGGCCTGAGAAATTTTTACCGTCAAGAGATTGTGTACTTACAGATTTTGGTACTTCTATTCCCCCCACATTTCTGTTGTTGACACCCGCAAGTGTTGCATCGTCAACGATCTTCTCTTGCTCCTAAGGCCAGTTTCACTACCGTCGCAAAAGCGTTGAGTGTGTAAAATTTCTCAGGCTTGTAGAACATTAACAGCAGTTGCTTTGCCGTTCACTGTAGCTGCAGTGCAGACAACAATCCCACGAAGTTCATGACCACAGCACAGCTGTATCCTATATTCTAACTGGGTATCCAAGGGACCAATCCTTCCTCCCAGGGGTCAAGTAAGACTACTCAGTGGTGTTGTACCATCACTCAGTGACAGATCAAGTCTATTCTAAATCAAATGTGACTAAGTTTGATGAATTTGGAAAAGTTGGAAAATGTGGGGGGAAAGAATAGAAGTACCCGGATTTTTATATGGGACATTTTGATAATTAAAAGGTTGTATTTCTTGTAGCACATTTTTGAAACTCGACAGTCAAATGCTGTTGCTGTTTATGACTCCCGTGGATGGTGTGTGCTGTTGATGTTCTCTATCACTTTGAAGCATAAGGCTGTAAGTCACTCGTTCAACAGTTATCGCCTGCAAATATCAATCATTCACTCGCTCAAAAGTTCGAATGCACTGTATCTAAGACTGAATCGAATCAAAGGTGATTTATGCAAATAGTAGCTCATTATAGGGTATACATGTAGATATCATCTGATGACGCTCAATAGACCCACGACAGGAAGGTGTCCATCCCATGTGAACGGACGGAGATTGACTTTCGAATTTATTCTACTCTTAGTAGTCCGTCTCATGCATATTTGAAAATTTCCTTACGCGTCCGTACCCATGACGAAGTTTCTCTCTATGTGCAGGTCAGTCTTTATCCGCAGGTATCCCCGCAGGTATATCTTTGAGACTAGCTCATTCTACGATCGGTCAACTAATTTCACTGAAGCCCATTCAGCATATTAGTATATGTCCGGAGACTCGCTCTCAATCCATAGCATCGGTCTGAGATCGTAGCCTAAACTTTCTCCGGTCAGTGTTGGTATTATATGCTTTGAAATTGAAAGACCAGAAGTTACTATTGTAGCGGTTGCCCCCGGGCCCCTTTATAGTTGCGGCAATGATTTGTGATTCATATTCGTATCAAGATCGAGCGCGATTTCATACGAAATTTTCAATTGATTTTTGAAATATAGAATGACTGACTGAATTGTCCAGAAAGTTCAATTGTACTGATGAAAAGTACTAAATGAAAATCTTTTTTAATTTCAGGTGGACTTGAATATCGAAATACAATCATCGGGTCGGAGTTTAATCAATTTTTTTCATTTGCAACCAATACTGCGACTCAAGTAAAATATGCATTCAAGATAAAGCCAACAGAAAAGGGAACATCTCGAGTGAATCTCAAAGTGATATCCAGGCGGCAAAATGTGTTGTTTCGAGTAAGTTTAATACCAAAGCAACACCTCAAGGATGCAGGCAGTTATTATTTCTCACCGGTTAGCCGATAAGAAAACTGACCACCTTGCATATTAAATTAAAGCAACTTATCTATGTCAACCCTAGGTGTAGCAATAATAAGGCTTGGGACCATTTACGGTTCCGTATTATTGTTGAATTTACTATATCATTAGATAGCCATTATTTTAATTAAAATATTACATAGTCTCCATTCAGTGAGCAAAAGTCATCAGATTGATAGCGATACAAATTTCTTGGCATTTGTTTTAATAAGGCATGTTGAAGTTGTACCACTCGTTCAAGTAAATGAAAGGTGTACCGGTATAGCAATTTTTTTAAAAACATTCAAGGCATTCAGTTTTGACAACTTTGCCCTTTTGATAGTGAATCACTATCACAGTGAAAAAGATTCCCTAAACGTAGTTTGTCGCATGCCCTGAAACAAATAAATGTCATTTTTTAAACAACCTTTTCAATATCATCATGACAAGTTAAAGATGTTTTGATAGCTGCCTAACGGATAGTACCTTTTCACATAGAAATCAGATTCAAAATTTACCGCACCATTGAGTGAAGACCTTGTCATCAATGATACCGGTATACCAGATTATTTTGAAAGAAGAACGAAAACGAAGTTTATCAAAATCGCGTTTATCAAAATCGCAAGTATGCTTTTTATCTGAAACCGTAACTTGTCTCAAAAAAAATTTACAAAATGTTGTTCAGTACAGCATGTCAGAAAAAAGAAATCTTTCACAATGTTTGGATACTAAAACTAATGACACTGTCTTAAGAAATTCACTTAATTAAGGCATTTTAAATATAACATGGGTGTCACGATGAAATATGTAAACGGAAAAGGCACCGCATAGTATACATTGTACATGTGTGTGATTTTAAGATAATCAAACACCTGGTGCAATGATAATACACGAAAGTTTATATACAATAGTCTGAAGATATGTAGGTCAATGTATTATCATAATAGGTGACTGATTGGAGAGTATTGCAACTTGGCATAATGAAGATCTATACCATTTCCAATCCAATTTCACATAAGTGAAACTCTATTTCTCATTCGTGAAATCCTATTTCTCATTCGCGAAATTCAAATTCTCATTCGTGAAATTCAATTTCTCATTCGCGAAATTCAATTTCTCATTCGTGAAATCCTATTTCTCATTCGCGAAATTCAAATTCTCATTCGTGAAACTCTATTTCACACATTATTTTTTAGATAATGTTTTCTCCATTTTAATGCATCTGAATCTTTTCCTGGTCACCAAAGTTAGCACTGCCTGCTTCAAATAGAGTTTAACGCACATATGTCATTACTTTAAAGATGTCATTGCGGCTTGTTGTGACGTTAACTTGCAAAAATCTTCGGGAAGACCATCAAAATCACACGAGCGACGATATCCGCCCAACCGCATCACTATGACGTACTGATGTGCCGACAATATACGCTTGAACTTATATCAGATTTCTATGTTTCTGCTGTCTCTTCCGCCATGGTTGCGAAGGGATTGGCTATAAAATATAACTATAGTCGTTCATTCTTCACACTCATGATTCCACTTACATCTATTCTAAAGATGCCTCGACAACGACGATACAACCGCATCAGTCAAGCAGTTAAAGAAAAGATTATGAAATGTTATGAAGATGAAGGAGACTGGAAGTTGATGTGTCGTGCATTGGATGTGAACACCAGAACTGCATACGAATGGATTAAGAATCAACAAGATAAGCCAAAGCCGAAAGGTGGATCAAAAGTAACAAAGAAGACACCTGAGCTGATGGAAAATTTGATAATATGGATTGAAGACGAACCAACGATAACTTTGCAAATGTGTGTTGACCGTATTCAGCAACAGTTTCACGTCATCGTAAGCAAGAACGCCACCAAAAATTGGTTGGATTGTGAGCTCATTTCCCTGAAAAAGTTGAGGCCTCTTGTTCACAATGTCAACAGTGAAGAAAACAAAGCTCGTCGTATGGCTTATGTTGAACGCTCATTGAAGCAAGATCGAGTGGTCGAACGATAATTTGGTTGGATGAAACAAATTTTAATTTATTTTATCGTTGTACCGAGGGTCGTTTGAAGATCGGATCGCGCTCGTGTGTAGTTACACCTAACTCAAAAGGAAGTAACTTACATTGTATTGCAGCTATTTCGAGTTCACAGTTGCTCAATTTTACAATTAGGCGTGGTTCATTCAAGTTGGAAAATTTCAATGAATGGTTTCATGGACTGATCGACTTATGCAACGTTCAAGGTTGAAAATCTCACATTTGTGATCGACAATGCTCCTGCTCACAGTAGAGCGAAGGCTGTGGTGTGCGTGGATGAAAATGTTCAAGTTCTTCGGTTGGCTCCATACTCGCATCTCTTAAATCCCATCGAGCTGGCATGGAGTGTATTTAAATCGGCAGTGAAGAGAAAATTACGGGAAACAATGCCCGAAATTTTGAACTATATACGACAACCAAATGGTCCAACGATCGCTGAATTCCGGATGCAAACTCTAGAGAGCATCGCCATGGAAGCAAAATATACATTGACAGGCAATAGACTGCTGGGTTTTTCCAATCAAGTCGAGAAATATTGTCTACGTGTCATTCGCGGTGATAATGTATCTGACATGCGAATCTTCTGATAATGACACGCGATCATTCTGCAAAAATTGTTGTTAATATTGTTTTTATAATTACATGCTTATTTTGCAATCGAGATCATGATTACGCGGGAAAGATTGCGTCAAGTATTGGATACTAATAGATAACAACGAACACTGCTAAATTATTAATTTATACAAAAAAGTAGCCTAAACATCTTGTATTTATAACAGGGTTGGCCGGTAAAAACCACCCTGGTTTTTACCACCTGGTAAAAACCACCAGCTTTTGTCACCATTTTTCGGCTAGAACTGGCTAAAACTACTTTTCCAGCATTACTACTTAAGTTCTTTGGGTACAAGCAATATAAGGGATCATCGTCACTCCTCACTTTATTGATGAACGTTAGTCGCAATAATTTCACTTTACTTTTTCATCATTCGATAAACATTTAGGCTTGTTTTTTCACAATTCAAACCTATCAATATCGCATTTCAATCAAGAATATGTTCCAAGTATAGGTGTAAGAATATGAATTATTATAGAAAATATTGTTATCAAGCTGTTGTGCATTATTCTTCTAAGAGTGCACGCATTTTGTTGCTTTACGAATTTCATTCATTGTAAGATGCAACAGACGTCCATGCTGGAAGAAAATCACTTGGCTCTATATAAAAGATCGAAAACAGACATTCCATGAAGCTAGAAGAGTAGGAAAATGTAGAAATCTGGCCTCGGATTTCTACGATTAACCTCCCTGCTGATCTCATAGAATAGCTTGTCTTCTAAATCTGTGGCAAATGTCCCATACCCATTGTGATTACACGAATATTACTATGAAATTTATCCTGCTCTCCCAGAAGGACTAGATTAAAAATTTTGCCCTTCAACATTTTTCATGTCATGGTAATTTACCCTCACATATTTAGAGGATAAGGTTATATTAATTAAATGAATTCAAAACTGAAAGTAAGGTTTTGATTTGAGCTCAAAATATGGAAATTACAAGAACTTTAAACAAACTTGTATATCACAATAATGTCAAAATTGCTTGTCGCTGTCAGATTCTATTAACAAGATCAATTTTACAGCTTACTGGACATGTTCTTTTGTTGAGATTATAATTGAAGCAGTTCAGACATACATTATACCTCACTTTATCAAGATTGCTGGTGCGAACTATGTTATTTAATCATTATTTGTTCTTACAAATCATGATTTCCTGCTACAGTCACAAGCATTAGTACATTTAGTTTAATTCTAAAAAAGGTAGAAATGCATTTTAAGTGACTGTTGCACATTGCTTGATTTGGGAGGTGAGATTTTCCGGTGCAGAGACTTTTTGATAGAGTGTTTTCTCTGCGTTCATGAGACCTGGGTTCGAATCTAGATCTGATGAAACCTAAGATACTATTAAAATACACCCTACATTCTTGATGAACACTCAACACAGAAGAATGACAGTGGGATTATTGAAGCTCATCTACATGAAGAAAGTGGTTTGCATAATCTAGTTCTATGTATAGACCAGTTATATTCATACATTTATTTTAATTTTTTCATTCATTTGATGATGATTCTGCGAGTATCTAACAACTTCTGTTATATGAACCAAAGAGCCAAAATAGTGATGAAGTCTACATTTGTTCTTTAATCACAAGAATAGGGCAGAGCAATCGTAAAGAGAGACAACGTCGTTAGTTGTAAAAACCTGTGTGGTTCCATAACAGAATGAATGGCATATTTTAGAAGATAAGAGTTGCAAACTGAAAACCCGCATGCACCGTAATACTTAAACCCCAGCTTGCTGATTTTATGACCGATTTTTTAGACTGATTTTTCGGAATTTTAGTTTTAGCCGGTTTTTACCAGTTTTTGCCGGTTTTTACCATTTAGTGGCAAAAACCAGTTTTAGCCGGCAAAAAGCCAACCCTGATTTATAGTGAATTATTATGTATATTTATTAATATCCAGCGCTTATATTTCAATGTGATTACTAAAGATGAATAAATAATCAAATAATTTATAGTACATGAATTGTACTTAATTGATTATTGACGCGCTTTTCTAAGTATATTTTTAGAAGTTAGCGCCACTACGGGTCGCAATGACATCTTTAAAGTAATGACATATGTGCGTTAAACTCTATTTGAAGCAGGCAGTGCTAACTTTGGTGACCAGGAAAGGATTCAGATGCATTAAAATGGAGAAAACATTATCTAAAAAATAATGTGTACAATAGAGTTTCACGAATGAGAAATTGGATTGGAAATGGTATAGTCTATAGCTGCACTGTAATATAATATAAGTGTTTCTGACTTCTGAATATAACTAGCGCAATAGACAGTTCATTTCCTATTCATGCAGTGTATATTAGCTGTTGCAATGGCACTGTAGCATTACGAAAAAGAGCCAAAATAAGCTTGTTTGATATTTTGGCTCAGTATATAGTGCATTAGTAACTACCTAATGCAATTGATAGACTAAATGATGCTAATTCATGTCTGAAAATTCGTTTTCTAGAGATGTGTATAATGACTTTTATGTTATATTGTCAGGCATGGAAACATGCATTTTGCATTCTGATCAGACATGTCGGTGATACTTCCATGGAATTTAAATATCAAAAATGGATGGTTATTCGGTAAAAACACTATGGGTAAAATAAATGGACATTTGTGGCACTGATAGACAATTGCTAGCTGATGCTTCATTTGAAAAGTTAATCGGTTAACCGCTTGCATCACTGAACACCATATGTTAAGGTGCAATTAAATAATAATGTTGCTCACTTGAGTATGCTTCTTGCTCGTTTTACCAGCCAGGGGAGGACTGGAATAATGTTTTACATAAATCTTCGAAGCCGTTTTATGTAGATTTACAATACAAGCATCTACCTGCAAAAACAATTATCATGTGAGGTTCCACTATAAATACTAGATCTGGGAAATGTGCATATACTTCTGATTAGTGAATCTTTGATTAATTTCCACGAAGTAGGTCTCCGGTAAGAGGGATTCCACGGAAGAGGCATAATAGACGGTGGAAGTGTAGCCTACTTTCCAGCAAGATGGTACTATAAAATTGGCAAGCAGGACTATTTCACTTAGTGCTTCAGGCAGGAATAAATCCTTTTTTAAAGTCTCCTTGAGGTCCTCTTAAAGCTTTAAGAGGAATATAGGAACTGTGAAATTGCGCAATTATGCCCATTACATCCTTCATGGTTTCCTACTCGCTAGTCGTGAGATTTTATTGATAAGAAATATTTCGTCATTCCATTTTTCTTAACGGTTGGTGGCCTATGTGATCTATGATTTGGCAAATTTGTTTACTGCAGCTCATATTGTCGTTTTCAATCCTTTCAATAATGAATAATAAATAAATTGTTTATTACAGTTTTCAACAATCATACACACTTATGCGATGAATGCTTTAGTAGCTCGGAGGAAACATCATTCAATTCAACTCATTCATGTGGAGTTGATTATTGACTCATGCGCTCCGCTTTGGTCATGTAGTACAGTTGAACTGCGTATTTTCAACAATAATTTGTCATGAAAATCGTCTACTTTCGTTGTTTATAAATCCTACCTATTAAGAGGAAAATTTAACTAAGGAATAACTGCTGCATTACCAAATCTGAAAAATAAATGTTCCTTGTTTACACTCGGAAGCACCTTCGGCGATACGCAGTACTTCCATGTGGCCAAGTTTCATTTATCCCACTATCATTCTTTTCGTGCTGAGAGTTAAGCAAGAATGCAGAGTGTACCTATTCTAAGTTTTAGGTTAGACCTGACATAAAGTTGAACCCAGGTCTCCTGGAAGCAGAACGAACACTCAGCGACAAGGCCACTGTGCAGGTTTCTGAATACTTGAATGAAATTTTTAGCTAATGCTTCTTATTCAATTCCTGAAATAAATTTAAAGTTGTGCATTGATGAAATTGTTAACCATTTTTTAGCGTAATTTAGCGAATTTGCTTTATCTTTTATGAGAGAGAATGTTTTCATCGAATCAACAAATGGAAACAGCTACCCACTTGGAAGATGTTAATACGAATAGCTATCTCTTCAGGGCTAGAAGTTACTTAATGCCAAGGACCATCTTCTTGCAGCTTATGTCATCTAGATTCAGATCACGGGATTTAGTCTTCAGACAGTGGTTCTGAATCTTCTTAACCCTAAATAGGCCGACGTCAAAAACAACTTTAAAAGGCCAACCTATGGTCAAAACGACCATTGATAAAAAACAAATAATTTCTACCAAAGAAGTATTTTTTCATACTTCTGATAGATCATATTCATAATTAAACACAATAAGTGTCTCAGGATATGATGGAAAACATCATCCTGCTAAATATCCTATTCATTCTACTCACCGCGTCATCGATGTGTTCGTGCAACGTGGAAACTTTCATTTCATGAATACGTTGCTCGATCTACTCATATTTCGGCAAAGATCTTCCCTTATTATGACAAATCTAACATCATGACGATGCATGTGATCCTCTGAACTCGATCCTTGATCCTGATGACCTATAAATTCCTTGATTTGTCATATCAAGCGTCGCTGAAGTCATGGTAAACTCAGATGATGCTCTGAATTGAAATAGGCCATTTCTTTGACAAGGATGATGAGCTCATCACGTCGATCATGTTTGGAGGCCTTCTATGACCAGTCAGGATGCGTAGAATTGAAATTTGCTGCCAAATTGATGGTTGTAACAACTAAGAAGTTGTTTTGAAAATGTAGCAACACTCTGATATTCGAAACATTTTAGTGCAGCTTTTTATTATAAAGCTCCGCAACATCAACTCCGGCTTTAGATGCTTGAACGAACGCTGCAAATTGTTGGTTTTAGGTTCCAAGCCGTCAATTGACATTTGTTCTAGCATAGGCTAGTGTACAGAAAGAAATATCTCGAGCGATAAACAGCAGAGATAAAGGATCATGTGATTGTGAATTACCATTCGAACGTTGTAATTCTTCACTGAATTTGAAGCCCAAAGTAGATGTTATAGCCGAATAAGTTTTTCACTATTCACATTCAGATATTGTGTGCGATTATGTATTCAAGTAGAATTATCTGAAGGAAATGTACTGAGCTCAGTTAAAGCAGTATTATAGAAACAGCAAACTTGAGTATTTGACTATGGTCGTCTTGACAATACGTCGGCCTGTTAAGGGTTAAGTCGATTTGAGTATCGAAGAAATTCCCTCGAAAGCTGGAAACATTTAATCCGAATTCGATATAGTAATAAATTCATCAACGTTATTGACGGGTTTGACACGCATTAAGATAAACTTGCGCTGTGTACACTTTTTTTAACTAGCGATGCGATGTGTGACTTCTACATGCAAGGATGACTTCCATATGTGAGCCCCAGGAATCCGAATACTATCTAGGAATTTGACTCTTGCGCTTTGAAGATTTCTTTTATCGGTGTATTTTTCTTCACATTATCCTACCATGCTGCGAACAGGAATTGTTTGTGTTCTACACTGTAAACTGCAGGGTACGAAATCTTCATTGAATTAGGCACATTGTAAGTAGACCTAGCCTACTAAAAAATGTGCGTTATAGACCTGCTCCTGTTTTAACTATGCTGAGAGATCGTTGCCAAATACGAATTTATGATTATATCCGTTTTATGATTTTATTTACATAATTTTTGAAATGCTACTCACACACTTAATTATTTCTCCTTTTGTTTCAGTACATTATTGCTCCTGTTCTGAGAATATACTACAACAATGGTGCTATTCACTCATTGATGACCATGAAAATGACTTACGCATGATGCTTTTGATTTCTGCTATTCTGTGCCAAGTTCACAACAATTTTTACCATTCACTGAATATAGTCAAAATGATTCATGAATTTAATGAATAAAACCTCACTGTGGAAAATAGTTTATAATTAACTCTAATCGATATTTCGCCTTGCGGCTTTATCTAGTGTGCAATAAGTAAAGCAGAGAATGGCATAAGTATTTAAGAAATCTTTGAGTACAGCAGAAAAACATGATGAATGATATCGTTATATGATAAAAATCGCGTGTAATGCATGCGTTACCATTTACTTTGGCGAATTAACCTTGTGCATCAGATCAAGGATAAAAGGATATCTCTCGCAGAATTGCTGTTTATCAACATCTGCGGACTCATCCTAATTGTCCACTCCTGGACAATACCACATCGTGAAAGAGACTCACATTCGAAGCGATGTAGCCTATATTCCACAACTTGCGGGTTCAGTAATGAATGGATGTCAAGATCTGAATACAGACACTGCCGTATAACGAGATCATCCATTGATGTTTCTGTTACAACTGCATTCAAATTTTACCATTTTACCATTCTCTGTTTTGCTGACTGCAACATTGGTAAAACCGCAAGATGAAATATCGGTTGTAATAATAAACTATTTTAGTGTCCACAGAAAAGTTCCTCATTGTATTTCCATTCCGGATGCGAGGATTAATTTGTTTAGGAATATTCATGAACTAATAAATGAAATTTAGTTTTCTCATTGAATCAACAAGCTAAATGCAACAATTAATTCATTTTCGATTGGACAAGTCATAACAAATCATCTAATTGTATATTGTTTTCGCGTCTGTATGCATTGCTCAAGACTGTGAATCTGTTGATAACCAGATATCTTTTGATTGAAATTGATTTGGCACCCCAATTCAAGCGAAATGTGATTTCAGTACGGATTCTTCATAATTGCTCTCTGTAAATTTTCCTTCATGATCGAAAAAGTAAATTTTTATTGTAATTTCTTGTTTTTCATTCACGCGAACTGTTTTTGAAGTATACTGATATACGACAAAGGCCTAAAACAAAATTAATGCACTTTATAGTTGATTATAATGCTAACATAGACTTGTAGGCAGTCCTGTCACAGTCCTTCATGATTGAAATTGCTTGACTACAGGCGTGACCGGTATTGATTATTTGAATTATTCATCCTCCAGCTCATAGGGGAGCCTCGAATTTGATAGAGAACAGCTACTGCATCGACATAAGCAGCGCAGCTGAATTGCGGAACACAAATGCGCGCATACGGAAGATAACATTTTGATAATGCGTAGGAGTAAATGGGCTACGATCCACAAAATCGGCCAAAGTTCGCAAAATGTCGATGACTTTCGTGCAATGGGAATCTACATTTAGTTGTTGACAGCTCCGCTAAATAGCCTGTCACTGGAGCGGCAATGTACAGTAATTTTGTCACAATCATTGTATTATCTAGCATGCCTGCTTTCCAGAAAATGCGCAGCTGTACCATTTAGATTAAAAGAGATGCAATAAGAAGCTATTTTATGAGAGAGAGGTAGCAAGATCTTAACTGAAGTTAAAGCGTTCAAAATGCGAGCCGATAGTCCTGCTTTTTCACAGAATCACTACAAATCTTTAACAATGATTCGTTGGCCTCCATGTTTTGGAAACATAATTTATTACGCTCATCTTGCTCAGTGAATTTTGCTCGACGGGTTGAAAAGAATATTGCCTATGTCACACGTACGACATCCCCTCTTCAGTAATAGACGATCAAATCTTAGATTAATCCAAATTGTTCAGCAGTTTTTCTACAGGACTGTGACTATTGTGGGCCTAATGGCAAGTATATGGATCGACATAGGCCCACTACAGCCTCAGCTGAAGGTAAAAGAGAATTGGCTTCGATCTAATTGATTCTCAATTCATCAGTCGATGATTGACTTTCAAGCGGATCTAGGAACTATGAAACTATATTGCTCAAGTCAACAAATTCGAAACTCTCATCCTCGTATTTTCCTTGATTTTCAATTCTATACATTTGTTAATTTTATAATTTCTCTGAATAAATTGGTAGCCTACAGGCTTTTTGGAAGACCGGAGGACTTACATCAGGCGATGTATAGTTTGTGATGAATCCATCACACCTTAGACCTCGCGGCCTGAACATCTTAACCCCTACAAAACCATGACTTTCGCAGAATTATACCTGCCTTTTGAGGCCTTCCACGTCAAATCGATGGCCCAGCCAGCTCGCATTTTTGATTCATAGGTTATGCATTTCGAAGATCTTGCTCTTCAAG
Source organism: Prostheceraeus crozeri (assembly GCA_907163375.1). Taxonomy (NCBI): domain Eukaryota; kingdom Metazoa; phylum Platyhelminthes; order Polycladida; family Euryleptidae; genus Prostheceraeus; species Prostheceraeus crozeri. The sequence continues at coordinate 67,068 of CAJQUW010011780.1, read as the reverse complement.
CTGTGTAAGTTGACGACCGATTAGGTCGCATTAATTCGATAAAATTGTAGAGAATCCGAATGTCTTTCTACCTTGCTGGGTTGTCTATCCGTGACACTTATGCGATCAGTAAAATCTACTCGGCAAATTGATGTTTAGAGTATGATCCCGAATGATTTTGTAAAGGCCTATTGTACATCAAAACGCCACAAAAAACACCTTCAGTCCTCCAATCTCTCGTAAATAGACTACTAATTATTTCTCAGCTACTAACTGAGGGCAAAATGCATGCTGATCGCTAACACACATCGTTATCGCAAGGTGATTGACGAAACGTCATCATAATTTTGATTTGAGATGCAAAAATTTTGATGATTTTTTGCTTTCAAACCAAAATCTGGGCCAGAATACAAAAGACAATGTATTCCCAGCTCAACATTACACGCACCATGACTAATATCCAAGGCATACTCCCACCTGTCATCCAAAAGCCCATTTTTGAAAAGAAGTTTTCAACATATATGCATATTTATTATAATGAAAGTACAATGACGCATCAACTCAAAAGTCTATTGTTTGCAAGTGATGATCCCACTGTCAAAAATTATGCTCTCAAAAAATTCACATTTCTTCAAAATATTGAAACCAAAATGTCAATAATTATGCTTGAAATGAGATAGAGGCTATTTAATACAACTCTTTAGCCATCTAAGAAAAATGCCTCACTATCTTCAGGTAGTTTCAAAGTGAACACCAATAGCGGTACATTATTTGATTCAATTAAATACTCTTTCTTGACTCAATGAGTCATCAAACGTGACTTTTTATCAAAGCACGTATGATGTATAAGTATCCAATGAATAGCAAATGACGCTTCTTCTAGATATAGACATCACATTTTTCAATTGTCTAATGAATACAGTTGTCTAACTATTGCCAAAACTCAAATAACAACACAAACGATGAATTGTGATTGCCATTTACTCCTCGCTGCTATTATGATGTACCAGATTCTCAAAGCTAAATGGCTGGAACAGATAACCGGTGCCAGCGTAGAACTTGGTTTGGAATTCAATCCTGTGAAAAAGAGGATGAAATGTAGAATCTGCATGCATCACACCACTATGTCTACTTACCAATGGAGACGAAGAGCGTGCAGGAAAGCCGATAATCCTTCCATTATCAACAGTACCGCAATAGTCAACCCTGCCCAGAAGGCGAATACAAAGAATATCATGACGCAGCCACTGTATCCCGTAGAACTCAGACCGATCTTGAAGACCATGTTCCATAAGACTTCGGATAACTCTGGAAATGAATGCACGATAGAAATACCTTTGTAGCGATACAAGCATTCCGTTTTAAAACCCCACATAACTGAGGAAAATTCAGAAAAATGGAAATATGAAGCATTTGTTAAATGCTATGGTAAAAATATAAAAATGAACAATCATAAATGTTGAGATATAAATTACTACACGTCATTAGGGCAAATCCACTTTAAATGACTATTTTCGAACAGAAAATCTCACTACAATTACTGCTCCAGCCGCTCTACATGTAATTATCTGAATTCGGTCCAATTTTTCAATGTTAACTTGGATATATACCACAAGAAAGCTTTCAGAATGTTCGAACGGGCTTCAGCTAAATAGCATAACATTGCATTGAATAACTCATACTTCGGAAATTTCTTGATTTTATTGCATTTATACCTATAAATTTGATGCTCTGTATAGGTACCAGATATGTGGATTCCATGTGACAATTTTTGCAATGGAGACTGTAGAAATTATCTCTTTTGTTTTACATATAGCATAGAGTGTTCCTAAGATCATTTTCTGACCACTAAATTACACCTAGCCAATTTCGCCAATTGAGCATGAAAGTGAATTTTTTTCAAAGGTTCAAGTGTTTTTTTTGTGTGATATTCGTGCACAGCATGTCTAAATTGGATACAAACATGTTGCAAAATGTATCCTGTGCATTATTTCTTCAATTCTTTGCACCGCGAAAGCAGTCAAGATGGAGTTCCCATTTATGTCTTTCACAAAAACATCTTCCTCTTCTGATAAGGTTAGACCAAGTTGCCATTTCATTTTCCTGTTCCTCATCTTATTAAAAAATGTTACCAAGACATTCAGATTAGATGAAAAGATTTGAGATGAGAATCAATGACACGAGACTTTTCCGATTAGGATGAAAGTTCAGACATTTGAACTTTACTGAAGTTCAGACATTAACTGTTGCCATGGACGAGATGACCAGAGGATGATTTCCATTTCCACGAATTATTCCGGCAATTCCGACATTTCCGGCAATTATTGAATTTAAAAAAATTAAGATTTGATTGTTCCATGAATTTTGTTAACGCGTACTTTTGAATATCAAATCTGAAATAAACCCTATAAAACCAAGGCAATGGTATGAACATCAAGAATGAGTGAAGATGAGTTTTTAGAAAACCCAATGTTAAGAATCAATCAGAAGATCAGCATGTCGAAAATAGAAATGTTTTCTAATTTTTAAATTGCAGCGTGCCACATGATGTACTTGGGGATTCATCTGTGTAGTTAAAATTGTTCATATGCTCCATGTAAGTCATCATCAAATATATACGCGTACGTGGTGCGCCCAAAAAGTTTTCGGCCAACGAAATATTTTTCAAATTCTAAAGTAAACATCTTAAATATGCATTATGGTTCTTTGATTTTTTAGAAATGGTCAGAATCATAGATCTCTAATTTAAATATTTAAATCAGCGAATGCTTTCAAAAGTTAAGTCAAAAATCATTTTCACTCGTGAAGGCGCACTGAGAGGATGTCTTTATTGCGACGATCACTTGGGTAAAGTGGAATATCGAAGTGTGATTCGTTTTAATGAATTTTATTTGTGCCTACGGAGACAAGTGTTCGTCACAAACGACGATCAAATTTTGGATTGCCGAGCTTCTGAAAACAAAAAAAACAGCGCCAAATTAGAGAGACTTGTCCTTGAAGACAGGATGGTGACAACGATTTGAATTTGAATTTTGAATGATAGTTATTAAAAGAACTGTTATTTAAATTGAGCACATTAAAGCTCTTAATCTATTTACACACAATGTCCGACGTATATCCATTTCTCATGCATCCCATTCCTCCACACGACGACTCAATTAGCATTTGCTCGATTTTGTTGATTTTCCGATTGAATAAAACCTGGTGTTACTGAAAAATCATCCGGTAATTTCTGCAGAATGCTAGAATCACAATTTCTTAGTCAATTCTATCTCTTTGTGTTTTCCATACATTTTCACATGAAAGCATGCAAAGAACAAGAGGCATTTCTAACACATTCATTGATTTCGTTGTATTTGTTGTTTCTCACGCAAATCGGTTGGGTTGACGTCATTTGACACACGATGTACGGATTTTAGGTAGTTTATATTGAATAGTCAACTCATTTAGTACATGAACAACTGTAAAAACACAACAATGTTAAAAAATGACGGTTACAAAAATTTAAACTGAAAATGTTGTGCTTAATATTTAAACATAATTCGAAAATTGAAAGACATTTTTCACTTCTAAACTTTTCGGAAAAATACGATAATTATTTATTTTAGCTAGACTGCGACATTTCAATCAAACTATAAATAATATTCGATGAAAATGAATTTGACTTATCAGTCGTCAACTAATTTTGGTAAGTTCAGCCTTGAAGATTTACCATACATGAAATTCACATATCCAGCCGCATATGCAATCATGTCCAGCACACAGTATCGCAGGAAAACCCTGTAAAGTAGCTGTAATTCGAATGTTAAAAATGAATGGAAACGAGACGAGAACTGTTTTCATTGTCATGTTTTTGTCTAGAAGTGGTTGTTATATGGAGCTTCAATCAGCGACTATAAATATTTAATAACATCGTCTCATTTTCTCATCAAATTTATGGATGGTGACTTGGCTAAATATTTGCCGAGTAAATCACATAGCGATTAATCTTTCTATCAGAAAGGCATCAAGAGGTTATTGAGTAATTTGAAGCACAGTAAAATAATCTGTATGCCTTTTTGAGACAAAGCCGTGAACTTGAGCTACTGTTTAAGTTCTAAATAATTGTTGAGTCAAGAATAGCGGAGAGACACTTCAAATTGACGTGTTTGACAATTTGCTCTCCACGACGCCTCTCCGGAAATCTTGAAGTCTTCTCTGAGACAATACAAATTGTTCAAGTTGCGATAAAAAGATCATGAAGTTCATCCACAATTTCATTGAGACGTGAGCATGCATCTAATATTAACAGTTAGAACTGTAACCGAATGCTTTTTGTAGGGTTCTCAGTTACTATGCTATTTCATTACAGAAATGAAATTGACGAAGAGGTGTTGCTCGAAAAATCAATTTTACTTATGATTGCGAAGAAGAAAAGTTCTATCATAATTTGCTATGTCATTCGCTAAGAAGGCTAATTAACCACTTAATGGCTACATAATCACTTTCATCATTATTAACTCCATTCCTTACTTGTAAATATTTACCTATTTCGAATGAGTGGGGACCGCAAACTCACTTCGCTTGGGACAAACTGTAAAAATATTTCCATGAAATTCTATAATAACAGTAAATTCAATTAGGAAATTATGTAGTAACTGTCTATCAAATACAAGCTTCAAACAAAAGCGCAAAATGTGTTGCTACTAAGCTTTTGTTGAAAAAATAATATTCCTATTTGACATCTAACTTTCATTCTTAATTCTAGAGGTTCATTATAAAATCATAAAGAAATCTGCTCCTCAGAATATTATCCTTATCTCTGGCGTACTATGGAACTTCTGACCTTGGATACCCACAAACCTGTATTCCTTTTAAAATTTGCGGAAACAAAAATGTAAGAGAATGAATATCTAGTAGCGATTCTATGAACACGGGAACTGTTATTAAAGAGGTAATAAATAAAATTAAATTTGTAAAATGAGTAGGCCTTGGTGCTATAACTATAATTTAATTACAATATTTCGTGGTCATAGTCACATCGTCAAGCATACAAAAGATGGACACGAAAGGTTCAAGATACGAATTTCTGAGGTTAGACGATTTTCGATGTTAAATGAAAGATGACGGTGATCATTGCACTCATCTTTACTGTTAATGAAGGTATGGAAGATATCGATTATCATAACTTCACGTAATCACACGTCTACGATATCGTAGTTTTTATCTAAAATGTCTATCACTGATATTTTGTTATCACCATATAGTACTAAATGCTTGTGAATTGTTCATCAAAATCCAACATTATTGCAGTCATCGAAACCGAGCTATCATGAGAAACGATCACGATCTGATTAATCTGACTTAATCATAATAAGTTCATCATTAATAGAATATAAACACATGGGAATTTCTTTTTTAATTTCTTAGACTTTAAACATATTGTATTTTTTACTTCTTTTTTGAAATTTGTTTCGCTGAAATGACAATTATTTTCCTGGTCAGGCAATCCTTCCTAGTCTATAGTCGGTCGTCATGATTTCGGAAAATGACTCTTGACGATTACGTTAATTTTACGCGGACACATAATAGACCAAATTTACAACTGTAGATGCCTTTTGAAACATCATCAACTACATCAAATATTCAATTGCAAGTCGACCGATTACTTGCAAATTTTTAATCAACAACATCAAAAAGCATTTAATCACATCAATGATCAAAATGTAGTTGTTGAAAAACTAAAGAAATCATCCGATTTACTTACGGGCGTGCGCTAAACTGAGCGCCCACAACCGCAAATAGGAAGCCGTATTTGAAATACAACTCAAACAGTATTCGATGGTGTGGATCGCTTGAAAGACGCAGATGTCTCCCATATTGAACTGAAAAATAAATTTATATTATTATAATAACCATCGCTGAGTTTCAAGGATATAAACAATTACAACAATGAACAATGAATTCAAATACAACACTAAGATGCTACATTACTAAAACGTCCGTGATGCATTTACAACATTGATGATGAAAACTCACAAAAGGCGAATAAAAAAATCTAAAATAAACATTTTGTGCAAGATAGTGCTATGAAAGAAAATATCTAGGATATAGCAATTTCATGGCACTTCCTCCATTTAACTTTGTTTTCCACACCAATATACATAATAAAAGCATCGAACCGACAAATCTAAACCAAAAGACTTATCTACTTTCAATGTGTTGTCTGATTTCAATAAATTAAAACTTCGCATACTTGTGATCGGCAGTCATTAAAACTACAATAATAAGACCCATTAACTCTTTCACCCCGACGAGCCGCTGACAGCGGCTCGCAAAATTTCACAAATAGACGGAAAGCCGGTCACAGCGGCTTCGAAATTTTGTTGCCTTAGGACTCTCCCGGTTGTTCGGGATCATCACCAAATGAACAGAAAAGCACTCCAAGCTGTCTGTAATATTGATTATCACCGTCTATTGTACGCTGGCGGTCGTTCACACAAGTTATATTCATCCGCGCGCTTTACTCTCTGCAAATGAATAGAAGGACTCTACTCGACTTCAAGTTATTCATTATTGGTCACACTCTAGAGATGGCTAGACCGCATGAGAGAAGCGGTACAAATGCCAGCGGTAGTAAATGACTACAACACTTCCATGAATGGTTGCGATTTAGCTGACCAAATGATAGGTTACTACAATCAATACGAAAGGAAAACATATAAATGGTGGAAGCGAGTGTTTTTTTTGGCGTCTAGAAATATCAGAGGTGAACTTATACATTTTGTACAGTTTATCTCGACGATTGCCAAAGAAAAAATTCATTGAAACAACATAAAACACTGCTGATTGAGGATATGATAAAAGTTGTAAATATATCCGCAATTATCCTGTAATACTTCGGTATTTTCATAATTAGTTACGTTTTGATGCGACTTACAAAGCAATCACCAGAACTTTATTTTCGTATTTCGCAAAAAATAAGTCCGTCCAAACCTAATATTTAACTCCGGGGTGAAAGAGTTAAGCAGATTAATCACTTAGTTCTTTTTGATAGTTTTTAGTCATACATGGTATGATCATGTCATAATTTCAGGACGTCAAATTATATCCATCACTTTATGAAGCGAGTCTGGGATTTGTGGATGCAATGATTCAAAGCTTTCTACATTATATATACAGTAGTACATGTTATACCAAAGATCTTATTTTCCCATCTTTGCATCAATGATCTGACCTTCTCACAAGGTTATACCAAGTTCAAAGGCAAGCGAGAATATAGTTTATCACGCAGCTAAGCAAATAATTTTGGACTCCTGGGATTGATAGCAAATACTGAGAAGTCTCATTACAAAATTGTATGCTTTAAAAAAAAAAATTTGAAAAATTTTAAATATTCTTTGGAATTTTGCGCAACTAGTGAGTACCAAGAAGTCTAGTTTATGAGTGTTTTAAGCTTTACCTATTTATTCCAATCTTTCAAGGAGAATTTGAAAATGTAATGGCTCCACTAAATCCTTACACATCTCACTAATTGGATAGAAGACTTTACAATAGTTTGGTGGCATAATGAACGGTAAGGATAAATTTGATTGAGTTTTCATCCATAAAATTTCATTTCTTGACTTTCTAATGAGAAGAGAAATATCCCCTCTACTGGCATTACAGATATTTATGGTTGCTTAGTGTGCGATTGGACGTTATGTGAAAAGAAAAACAAATCTAGAAAACATATTTACGAATGACTTAGTGCAACAGTTTTATATGATGAACTATTGTAAAATAACGAGTCAACTGTAATTGCAGATAACGGAAACATGTAGACAAGAAGACGATAACACAGCACGTGATTGGTGCAGTCTCAGTGACTCCTAAATCAACAAAATCTTACATTTCATGATTTTCAAAATTCTTAATCAAAATCCAGAGGTTCAGCATTTTGATAAGAGGCTAAATCAGCTGTTTGTGGAATATGATGAAGACAAGCTTCAAGAAATAACCTGGCGATCATTCCCAACTTCATTGTTCATTTTCATAATTCAGCGTTATATAGATAAGAAACTAAAGAATACTTCGGAAAAATTTGTTTGTTGTCACAGGAAAACAATCGTTACATTTATATATCGTATTATAAATCATATTCGCATCATGAGTTTTGTGACTCTAATCGTTTCAATACCACCAGATATCACAAAATATCAAAAATATTGAAAGTGCACAAAACACTTTGCTTTTCAGATTGATTTCATTTATTTAGTTGATGTAATATCTTTATTATCTCTGATGACGATGAATGCTGGTGCTGGAAATAGATACAGTAACAGATTAAGTTAAGAATTTTGTTCGTAATGAAATCGTTATCATACTCGTAAAAACCAATTGGCCATTTCTCATTCAGATACAATACACAGTGCTGTTATGCTATACATTTTAATGCTCGTAGAGTTAAATTAAAGTGTTAATTCCATATGATACAGAAGAAAAACAAATTTCAGTTTTCAAAATTTATTAGTCGACGAAATGCTTCAGCTATGATATTTTAATCATCACCTCCCACCACAGCAACAATTAATCATTACTGTTTGAATATCACTATGAAGTTCAAACAAACATTTTCAGACAGTTTGAAATTCGATTTTTTCATGTAACCAAACTCAGAACTAAATTACCAAATTCTAGCAACTATGAAATCACCTCAAGGTTAAATAAGCAGTATTTACCAAAATGATAACAGTAAAATAAAACTATACCAATCTGCATGTCAAGCGGTCTACCACGGGAACTGTTCGAAATGAATGAGAAGCTATCTCAGATGTTTTGGGAACTGATGAGGGCATTTGATCTATCTATCTGTTTGATCAGTTTCACTTTTCTCTTATCAACATTGTCCTTCAATTGAAGATATTAATTTCCAGGGGTCCTAGTACAGTATTGCTAAAAACCGAAAACGCATGCGTATAGCTACGTGGAAAAATAACATATAAATCGGCGCGCAGCGCTGACATTTTTTAGGTTTTGTTATGTTGAATGATGTAGAATGCATTCGATTATACATTATTCGACATAGCATTATATGCTTAATGTGATGCACCTCTAAATTAGTAGTTTTTGACAGTGGCGCATTATTTACTAGGGACTTAGGAACCTGTTCATGCCGAACATCATTCTTACTAAAGAAAAATTAATGACAGTTGCTGTGGGCCAATTGATATTGATTTATTGAGAGACTTGCATCGATATTTTTTTCCTCTATGCTTTATGTTCGCTCAATCAAACGTTGATTCATTCAACTGAAAGAGCGTTCTACTTCGGGAGGACAAAAAAGGCTTAAAAGGGACTTAGCCAACTTCCATTGTTGTGATCCACGATTGTGATGCTAGTCTAGTCATACGTTGAGATGATTGATTTTGAATTTTGATCAATTACTCTTGATAAGATTCTAGTAGGATACTTAAGGCATTACTTGCAGAAGAATACATTGTGACAGAAATATACAGTAAAAAGTAATTCGTTTCATATGATTACATAAGCACTACATTCCAACCAAAATCACATCGTGAAACATCATCATCAAAATAATGAAGATGCAGAAGAACAGATCCTTTTTCTAAACAATGATGGCATGAAAGGACAAATCCCACTCTTGTTATTATGTTGTCGGGGTATGAAATGACTCGCAATAAACTAAAGGACTCTACTTTGGCAAATGATAATTTCATCCGTTCTTTGCGAAAATAAATATATTTCCTCGCGGATTCGAACCCATGTGCATATTAGTGAGAACTCCATCACAAGGGTACAATAACTGCTCGTCAATTGTAGAGCGAGTGGTTGCATGTTGCAGTCAACCGGAGATGAGATCGAGACAAGAAAAAGACTACCAAGAATTTGAGAAGAATGAAAAGCAGAGATCAGTGCTTCTTTCAGAGTGGAAACCAGGTCCGTGCCTGAATTTTTGGAAGCACGAATGATCGCTTGTTTTGAAGGACTTTTTCTTTGCCATCCTTTCAAACTTGATGTCTATATACAATGCAAATATTGCGTTGAAGTATAATGAAGTACTAAGTGTTTGGTTTACAATCATACCTATCATGGCGAACGCCAAAGTCAGTGGAAAATGATGGCTAGGATATTGGCTTCCCTGACACACACACGTAAAATCTTCTATCAAGAGAGATTCGGTTCTTGTTAATGGATTTAAGGACTAGCGAGTTCTGTTTAGAACGACTAAGTCATGACAAAAGATTTCTGCGAGATGAGACAGAATCTTCAAAGCATTTTATTGGCGGAATAAGTTCTTGTTAACATGGGCAATTCCTTTGCGGGCGCGAGTCATAATGATGTTTTGAGAAGCAGACACGCGTTTTCATATTTTGATTTATGAATACGTTGTATTTGGGAATATGAAAACATACATGTACACTTGTTATATACTATATACATCAAAAGTTGCATTTAGCTTGAGGCTATGCATATTAGCTTATGAATACTCAGATACCTGTATTCTGAACAAGAAGACATTTTGAGTAAATGTCGATAACGTAAAATATGATAATAGCTTGTCTAAGCATAATTTACGAATATATTCAGATGGCTACTAATTTTAAATAGGTCGGGCCTGGGACTGAAAATTAAAAAAAACACGAGTCGGTGTCTGACTGAAAAATTAAATCTGCAACGGGACCAAAAATTCTGACTTTGGCTAACAGGCCCGGACCGAAAATTCTAGGCCGGTTCCCACTCTTGGTTCTTTCTCCCCAAGCTCGGCGAAAAATGCTAAGTAAATTTACACATCACAACATACGAAAATATCTTTACCAGCATCTGTGATCATTAGCTGCCACCAATTCGCTCATATAAAAATTGAAACGCATTCCTAGGAATAGTCAAATTCGAGAATGCATTAATTTGATGAGTTGTTTCATTATGAACGTTAAGATTTTTTAAAGAATTAGCAGTTAGAAAATGATGCAATCAATATTCGATTCATGAACTACAACCAAGTACTTAGTGAGCTACAGTTAGAAATAGTTTCAGTATCAAGGCACGATAGCATGAAACATTATCAATCAGATAGGCGATCAATTAGCATATTGTGAGTAGTAAGTTTGGAAGCATGCATGTAAAAATTAAAGAGGATAAAATTCCGAAAGACCCAATTACAGAAGCGCCTTCTACATGAATGAGAGGGGGATAATCGAATGAATTCTACTATGTGCAGTCCACCTGTCAATTATCGTCACCGTCTTTCATCATAAACTCCACTAACAGCTGACAGCTCTTGATTTACTGAACAGGTGCGCTGCACAACGGTTATACAAGTTGTGCAGACTTGAGGGAGCTAATACGCGGACGGTGAGCAGTTTGTCAACGACAGACGCATAATAACAATAAAAAGGCGAAATAATTAGATTTTCGAAGTAATTTCAATTAAAAAATGAAATTTTCACAATGACATTTAGAATAATTTCAATTCCTAATTCTATTGAGCACTGAAACCCAAAGTATAGCCTATCACAACTAAACGAATTCTGTGTGCATTATGAGTATTTCATCTGAATTGCACAGTCCAGAGAGTGTTCCGTAAAAAATGATTATTGCATTATTGACCAAAATCACTGAACCTATTGTTTTATGATTATTACTCCACCTAGTTTGCAAGCAATTAAAATGATCTCTTAGGATCCCTATACCGTTAGGATCTAAAACTACTTCGTCTGTCGTTGCAAACTCATCAGGTTGTGAGTAAAAAGTGATGATACAACACAACGGACGCCTGACCTCTGGCTCAGGGGTCGGCGGCCCAGACTCCTCAGAACCGGGCACCAGGCCCGCAGTGCTATTGGAGGTCGGTGTGACATTTCCATTTGCCTCGCGTCCTCGAATATCGCCACTTTGGACTGACAGTTGTGCAGCAGCATGCTGAAAACGAGAATAAAAGAGCATGAGAGCCATCAGTCATATTTACCTCTTCTTGTGGATCATCGGCGTCTCCTTCCTGTAGGGCCGTCGAGTGACTAACACTGTCAATGCTCTCTTCCACGTCAACCGCTAGCACGTTGCGCCCGTTCTCTTGCGAATGATAAGTCGGCAGCTGTCGATACTACAAGTGCATTGCGAAGTAGGGTGACAAGCGACAATGAACATTGATGGTGATGACACAAACTTTTCCAATCTCTGCATCTGAATATACATGCAAAACCCACTTCATGTGACGTTTATGGCAGGCATGGGCACCCTTAGGCCCGCGAGTAATGACGGAAAATGGCCCGTCGGAAAATATTTTCATCTAATGGCGACCGTGGCACTTGCATTATTAGAATCATTTTCCCGAGCTCTCGAGAAATTGATAAGATGAGGTTGAGACATCATATGCTAATGATTTCCTTTCATGCGCTAATGCTAACTTTTGCTTAATTAACCTTTACTGTAGCACCTTCTGTGTTTATGTCCGCACTCACACAACGATAATTGAATGACTGATAATTGCTCAATAATTATTTAATCATAATATTGCAGCCTAAATATAGAAGACTGAGTGTCAGATACTCATGGTCTATCTTAAATTCTAAATAGTATATTAAGAATCTTTGAAGAAATAAAGAGAATCTCGTTCACTATTGCGTGCAAAATTATGTAGTAGTTGCGACATATGTAGTTCACCTAGTTCAATAAATTGGCTACCAAATTTAAGTGATCAAGTGGATAGTTATCAACATGTAAAAATGGGTGGTTAACTAATCAAATCTGATAATTGCGTTACACACTAGGCCTACCTAAATTGTGCATCAAGGAAATTCCTGCATGTTAAGGACTCAGAGGCTGATTTGGTATTTAAATACGATGAACTTTGGGTTAAATATGTAAAGAAAATTGTGATGCTGGTCAATGAAAGTAACCAGTGACGAGCAAAGCTTCGCGTGAAGCAAATTATACAATGCTGTCCATACAAGTAACGACTTTGCATTTCTTCTGAGAAGTGGCCTGTTTGCATTACTTTAAGGTAGTTTTTGAAGTGAGGAATTAGTCTAGTCTCTATGAAAATTACATGAGCACTTGAAGGAAGTATATCTGTCTAACAAACGCCCTTCCACAACAAAGATATTTGATTGAACACAATAATGAAGAATTGTCAATATCTATTCCGGCCATTCATATCGTAGATATAAATGTTTAAAATATTTTTTACGCATCAAGATAGCAAATGAGAACGTGAAATTGTCAGATCGATCCACAAAATACAATGTATAATACTAAGTGAATTATAACTAAATTTTCTTGTGGATCGATCTGAATATGCTTGTGAGCCATTCGTCAATAAATTGAGTATCTTCTGTGTTCACATTTTCCGTTTTTTAAATTTATTTTGGATTAAAACCATTACAGCAAGCGTGAGGCTCTCTCATGATAAAAAATATGATCATTTTTAGAAAGATAAAGACGCAACAATACACAGGAAGCTATTTGCATAAGAGAATCGACACAAATAAACCTAACCATCTAGATGATAGCAGCACTAATTACCTACATCTAGTTATCATCAAGATTTCCATGTCCGAAATGTTTAGTTACATGCAAAAGTTCTATGCCCAAATTCTGTATGTTTTGCAGCATCTGAGTGTTGCTTTTTATCGCACATAATATTCGTGAAGGTAGGTCCATTCAAATGGATGCTCCCTGTTCCTCTTATCTGTCAAGTGCACCTTATCTTCTTCATCTGGTAAAATTGCAAACTGGAACAAACTTGAGAACTTCATCAACAATTATACAAAGAGGTAATTCACTGGCATGGCGCACAAGAAATGTCATGTCATTTACGACACATGCTCGGCTAAATTATTTGCACTTATTCCTGAATAATGATTGATCAATTATCAAGGATTCGATGATAAATCAACGAAATATTTGCTTTAAGAATTCAGCCAGTTTTCAATTAATGATCTGAAGATAAAAGTACTATTTATGTAGTTTCTGCTTGTACGTAGAGATCAAGTTACTGCATCTATCACATCACGAATGCCACATGTATCTCGCTACTTCAAAAGTGTGACCTTTTCAACAATCCAAAATATTTCAAACGTTCAAGTATTTAACAAGATGCAACGAAATATGAAAACAGGAACGATATATTCATTAAAGCGCAACAGTACTATTCACTCCATTACTTATCCCCCTAACTAAAAGCAAATAATTTCCATCAAGGAACACTCTAGAAGAGCTCTATACCCAAATGTCCCATTTTCCTCAAAGGTGGAACGATAACCAATCATTGAAGGTGTTAAGCCAGATGCAGCATCCAAGATATATAAATGACAAACATCAGTACTTAAACAGCTCCTGTCATAACATAGGGACATAATTTCACGCAGTCGATCAAGCAGTATCGAACAATTTGAGCAGAATGAAACAAAGTAAACACAACAACTATAAAACTGGGGTTTTACTCGATTAAAATTCGTAAAATATTGTTTGGAGTATTGATAATGGATGAAAATATATCGCAATAAAAGCTGCAGCATAATTTTAATACATCAATGTCTTTATCATTACCAACTATAAAAGCACTTTCATTATATCTGTATTTTCATCCAAGATGCAGACTCCTAACCCAAGTGAAAAATGATTTATGAAACCGGTCTTCATGTTGGTAAGGTTGAAAAATGTTAATTATTGCACCATATATTGTCAGTCACTTTTGCTTATAACTAATTCATGTGACAATGCGAATTTCAGTTATGTTTGATTTCAAAGTAGGTGGTGACTGACGATAATTTGAGTTTCCACCTGTGTTGAGATTGCCCCAACCACGACATACTGTACATAGTTAGATCTCACATGCGCTAGAAAATTAATGAAGATAAAAGGAATTTTCAGTATTCGATTTACTCCGTCTCACTTCAAGCGATGATTAACTGCTAATGCATACGCTGTTTAGATGACTCATACCAGTTATATGTTAGAATCTATGTCAACTTGATGTAAGTGCACGAAATGCTGGGATTTCTTCTACTTCCATTTACGGTAATATTCATAACAGACAAATCTAATGTTCAATGGTTATTGAATTTATTTTTTAAGTCTCATTTCATAAAAAATGTGTATTATAGTAGCAACGATGAATAAATTATAATTATGATAATAAGTAGCATATGTATAAGATTAATATTACAATTCGGGAACCGAAATTGATTTTGCATTTATCAGACAAATGAGGTAATATGAGGTATTTCATTAACTATGATCTGTCTGCACGCACCATGCACCACGACAGTCTTCTTGTTGCTGCTTGAAGAAAAATCTGATGCCGTGAAACCTCGGCAGTCAATGAAAAGAACAATCTCATGCTTAGAGAATAGTAGGGCATAAATGGATCAGTGCACAGAGTATTAAGAACGGACTGAGAATGGTGGGCGTGGGTCCGCAAAATTCGCTACCTTTTGGAGAAAAAAATGCATGAGCTTCGCCAGCTGATCAGAAGATGAGGACAGTTGAAACCACTGCGAACCAGGACCGTCACTCGGTCCGAAATTTGGACATCGGAAAATTGCGCATCGCTCTAAGTAAGTCGTCGTCAAACACATAGCCAGTCTGGTAGACCCTGAATCCGGGAAAGGCCTTTTCCTGCTGCGCGAAATGAAATTTGTCCTTATTCAGAGCAATATGAAGTATGGAGCAACATGACCAATGCATCCACCATTCTTCTGATGCTGTTCTATAGCTTGCCGATGCTTAGCTAAGCATCGGCAATTATTGCGCAATCAACCACATGGTAACTGCTCTGCGAGTGACTTGAGAGCTATAGTGCTCGAAGATCGAAATAATTATAGCGACCAAAAACATGAAAGTAGTAAGATGCCGAGTGTATTTGCTGTGAAGAACCTGATGAGTGATGACCGCCTTTTATCGCACCACTCTCTCGCTACATACTTAGTGTTCTGAGGGAAAGCCAGTAGCTGCTTCTAACACTCTTGATGCAGTTAAGAAGTTAACCAAACATAATTGATTTTCATAAGCTTCGAATCTGACTGAGCTGCCATGTGACACGTCGGATTAAGCATTTCTGCACATCTTAACTATTGCATAATATTCACGTGTGAGCTCAAATGCAATATCGCGTTTACTTTTTCAGCAATTTTTTGGTTCTAGTTAATTTTGGGAAATGGACGAGAAAAAGGGAGATAAACTGTTCCATCTCTAAAAGGTCAATAAATGGGAAAGGAAGCGCTAATAAATTTATACTGATAAGAAAGCACTCCACCGAAATCTGATTATGGATTCCTTCCTTAATAGTAGTGGCCGAGATGGGAAACTGAAATTTCGCGGTTACACGCAAGAAGGATCACTTTTGGAAAGGCAAATTTTCCCTGAAACCTGTGCGCTGTCGACATCGAGAATCTCTGACCAAGTGATGAGCATTGAACCAATTGAAACCTTTTCAAAGGTCAAACCAAAGAGAGGAACATCAAGTAAAATAGATAAACAATGTTCCCGTTTTACAGCACATTGCGGTTGAAAGCGATATTACCGTTATTTGTCATTGAGCCACCCAAGAAGCAATTAACATTTAATGACTATTGTATTGCGATCGGATTCGGTGGAGGTACTATATATGTTGCAGACATCACAAATCGTTCGGTGGTAACTAAGAACTGAAAAAGTAAGATCAGCAAGAAAATAACTGAGGCCGAGCAGCGCTATGCCAGTATACACATCTTGTCCCTCAATAACTCAAATTTAAATAATGTAGAATTCTAGAAGATTTTCATCAGCTTTGCCTGACTTTATTTGAACAAGCGTCCCAGCGAAACTGTGTTTTCAGTTCATGGATACTTGAAGAGGAAGCAGCGTGCCATTATGCTAAACCACGTGACAAATTGTAATAGTTTCTTTACATTCACATTATCTCACACTTAGATTAATGACAAATTTGGGTTTGCTGATTGTGCAGCACCAGGTTTTCAAATCTATACAACGAAAGGAACTTGAAGTCGGTCTATGAATACCTCGGGTACCAGAACCAGGACCGAATATATCCAATCATCAGAATCTTTCACTTCTCTGTTAAGTGACTGAGAATGATTCTAATTAAAAATAGAATTTCATATCTGTTCGGGTTGAGTGGTATAAGGTAGAAAGTTAACTGGTTGATGACTGCAACAACTTGTATGTTTTCTATAATTTGTGAAGTTAATGAATCATTTGAGAGCTCTAAAATGATACAGGTGCACTCAAATCCTTTATAATGTTTGAATGTGATTGCCGATGCTGATTTCTTG
Source organism: Prostheceraeus crozeri (assembly GCA_907163375.1). Classification (NCBI taxonomy): domain Eukaryota; kingdom Metazoa; phylum Platyhelminthes; order Polycladida; family Euryleptidae; genus Prostheceraeus; species Prostheceraeus crozeri. The sequence continues at coordinate 49,834 of CAJQUW010011780.1, read as the reverse complement.
CTTAAATTACTCCTGTAGCTTTAAAGTCATCTAGAGAACCAGCATGATGGTGCATTTCACGCTCAATATCAGCAGCATGAAGCTAGAATAATGCACAATAAATTTCAATAGACCGGTTTCATAAGAGGTCATGATGAACAAGCAATAAAATCGCAACCAAACTTGACTAAAACTTGAGTCTGACTTTTTTGACTGTCGCATCCTCGAGTTTTTTCCCTGACTTCCACTTTAAGAAAAGCAACTCCACATTTGATAGCTATGCAACAAAATCAAAACGGCACACAACAAAGCAACTCACCCCATTTTTACGTGCCTTATGCTGTCTGTAGAGTATGTAAGGCTTCACAAGAAGCATAACTGGGACACAGAGGAGTGCCAAGACGACAAGAAATTTCTGCAAACCAGCTTGTCCATCAAACACGAGGTTGGTGCAGTTTCCTGATTTGGTGTATTTGAACATGAACATGTTTATGAGACCAATGAGAAGGGAAGGTGCACAGGCTGAGGTAGCAGCGGTGAATTTAATCCATTTGACAAATATGAGAATGACCAGATAGCCGAAGATGGAACCCATGAAAAGCATTTGTGGAATGAATTCGAAGAATATTGCGAGTCGATCATTGTAGAAACTAAAATGCAAATGGATGTCATTATGAGCACATATCCATCACACATACTTTTCTTTTAGAGCAACTTTATTCATGCATACTTTCCTTTTGGTTTGCAAAATTATCAATAAATGAAAAGTAGGATTAGGATGCACATGTAGTCCAGGATCCAGAATAATACCTAGCTTCAAATTAGTGAGAGGGCTACACTGGAAAAGCATCACTTGATAAACTACGGCACCATCTTTCAATTGAGGATGCAATTAACACATAGTTGAATATTTCGAAAGTTGTATTTTGAAGCAGCATTAGCCAATTAGTAATCAAATGAAAGTAGCATCACAATCAAGCGACTGGAAAAAATAGGAATTACCTGAGCACGCTTTCACGACCGCTGCCAAGTTATTGTCAGTACGGAAAGTATTGAGCTTGTCACCATACTCTAGCTTGCATCTCAGCTATATTTGATATTGAAAATAGAATATTTTTACATCTATGCCACTGCGGTATTATAATTATAGTGCAGCATGCATATCGTACATGCTAATTCCAACATCTAACACTGAGATGCGGAATGTAAAACGCATAATAACAAGTTCAAGATACTAGCTTGCTACATTGAGGATATTTGCTGACCTGGTTCAAAGTTTAACGGAATTGGAAAGAGCCATTATGAAATGTCTTTCATGACTAAGATGAGCTGCTGACGCCATCGAAAGCCCGACAAATACAACATTTTACCAACAATCGGAGAATTTTCGCAAAACCTACACGAAAAAATGATGCACGCAATTGCAAATAGTATATTTACTTTAATTACCGATCAATGCACGCCTCACCGGTGTCTGAAGCATCTATGAACATCATTAAAAAAATTTGGACATCGTGATGCCTACATTTACGATAAGCAGATAGTCAGCTGTCACCCATGTGCAGCATGCTAGACAAACACAGCAGTAGCACAGGCGCAAAAATATGCTGATTTTAGCATCAGACAATCCCACCAAATACCGGGTGTTAAAAAAGTAACGCAAAATTTTCATCATAGTCAGCTAACAACTGAATCGAGAACGACTGAATGGAACTGATACCATAGAAAGCTATCTACCATAGAAATATTGCAAAACTACCAGACTTGCAGCACATTTATGTTTAGAATCGTCCACTTCACGAGTCGCTGCCATAGTTTCAAAATTGATTGTCCAGCATTGAATTGTACTCATCTACTAATGTCACTCCTCGTGTTCAGTCAATCAGCTTTACGTATTAACTATAGCTCTACGTTTCACAATCAAAGAGAGAATAAATCTGGTGAAAAATTATTATTCATCTGGATGTAAGGCATCTGAAGTTGCAAGACAGGCTGGTGAGAGCCCTCCCCATGTTTCAACAATAATGAGACTCATTCACAAGTTTGAAGAAAGCGAGTCTGTTGATGATGAGGGTCGTTCTGGTCGGCCATCTGTATGCAAATCTCAAGAGTTTCAAAGAGTTGTGTTGCAAGAAATTGAACCGAATACTCCAACGTCAACACGTCGTATTGCACGTCAAATATCCAATACTTTAGGAATACAATGTATCTCACGTGACTGTGTTCAATACCTTGAAAGAATTAGGATATAAGTCGTACATTCCTCGATTATTTCATGCCATCAATGAGGATGATCCAGACAGGCGAATGCAAAGTTGTGAGAATTTTGAAGAAATGTTCAGAGCAAATCCTGCAAGTATTGATAACATCATCTGGTCAGACGAGGCCACCTTTAAATTAAATGGTCATTTGAATCGGCACAACTGCATTTATTGGAATGACACCAACCTGCATCACATTATCGAAAAAGACGTCAATATGCCTGGAGTGACTGTATGGTGTGGTATTTCTTCTGTTGGAATAATCGGTCCCTATTTCTTTGATGGCAGTGTTACCGGACAGTCTTACATGCTTACATTTTTTGATCCCTCGCTTAGCAAACTACGACGATGACGTTATGTTTCAGCAGGACGGTGCTCCCCCGCATTTCGCAAGCACTGTGCGAGCTTTCCTTGATGAAAAATTTCCCGGAAGGTAGATTGGTAGAAGGGGACCAATCGAGTGGCCAGCCAGGTCGCCCAATTTGACACCAGCAGATTTTTTCTTGTGGGGTGTTTTAAAAGATAGTCTACTCCCACAACCCAACTTCTCTCGACCAGCTGCGGTTGCTTATTTCTGAACAGTTTCAGACCATTGATGTGACTCTTTGCAGAAAAGTGTGCAGGTCTGTGCGAGACAAAATGGCGAAGTGTGTTCTAAATGACGGAGGACACTTTGAACATCTTCTTTGATCGTCTTCTACGTTCTCACTTCTCATTATGATCTATGAATTGAATAAAACTTTTAACAATTAAATTTTGCGTTACCTTTTTAACACTGTAGATATCTTGGGTAACCAATGCTAACATGATATATTCAGCCCTGGACCCGTTTTCGAATTATGAACAATGCAGGTTGGAGAAGTAAATCCGAAGGATTTTCACAACTGAATAGCTGAGCAGTTTTGAGAGATTAGTACAAATTGATGTTCAAAATAATTATCATAAAGTAATGTCATGTGAATAGTGATGCAATGTATTCTTGATTTCAAAGATTATTATTCCTCAGAAATGAAAATAAATAAGGATTTCTAAGAAGGAGCAAAGTGAAGTATTTAGAAGAGATCGTCATCGAAATTGGCATGGAGCCGGTTGAAACATAGATATCCAATGAACAGAAACATAGCGCATCTTGCCGGGTATATTACTGGAGATATCTCAGTTGGCTCAGCCATCAAAAGCGGAAATGTCACGTTCTATGCAGTGAGTATTAAGTTCATCTGCAAATTCTGCTTGCTAATCCAGCAAGTTGGACATCACACAAGTTGCCATAATCTTAAAATCCACACATAAATGAAAATATACATACACAATTTTATATTACTCCTGTTTCTGAGAAATAGCAAAAACTGAAAACGAAAATGCATTGAGCTACTAGGGTATGATAAATAAATATTGTTTGACTCGGAAGCACATTAGGTGGACGCCTCTTTTCCATGTGGCCGAGTTTTAATATTTACCGCACTTTCATTCTTTTGTGTTGAACGCTAAACAAGAATGCCTATTATAACACAAGAGTACCAAATAGAACAGGAGTACCTTAAACATTAAAAAAGAGTACATATTTTAAGTAGGTAGGGCTTAGATTTGACCCGACCAAGGTTTGAACCAAGTTATCCCGAAATCAGAACGAAAACTCTACCATAAAGTCTCGGGCCACACTGTTATCAGCTAAACTGAACAGCTCTCTAACTGCTCAGCTATTCAGTCATGAAAAACATGCACTTCCTCTGCTGTAAGTTTCTGTTGAATATGTTCTCCGCTCTATCATGGAAGCCGCTTTATTGAGACAATTGATAATCAAATCATGATTTTACCATAAACAATTTACACTATAGCTAATCTGATTCGGAGCACTCGCCTCGTACTGGATGACAAAATCCATTCAAAAGCAAGACAATAACTGGCTACTTTCATCCCTCTGTGAGTCTGCTGGATAGACTCCAGACTGGGCGTTAGCCGCTGACATTGACGAAGGAGGGGAAGGAGGAATCGATCCTCAGGAATGTTGAAGAATTATGATGGACAGATCTACACGAAAACGCATCGATTAAATTCAAGTCTAGCACTTTCTTTCCTACTTTTACTTTTGTAGCCTGACGCTTATATTCAACACATTTTTACAGCCTATGAGAATCGGTGCATTTTTGTCACATAACTGGACTTATTTTCCATTTATGCAATGAAATTCACAATTAAATGTTGAGCTGTTTCTTCAGTCTTTGATCACACGGAGCAACCAGACCTAACTTAAATCCAGATTGAAAATGTTCCAAATAAGTGACTTACTTGTGATTGAGAACGCTGAGACAGACTCCGAACATCATCTGTGCTACTCCAAGAATAACAGACATCTTCATTTTGACGGAGTTGGTGAACGTTATCTTATTTTCAGACAATTGCCACACAGGATCAATGCCAAATGGATATGGATTACCACTGTAAAATGCTGAGCTATTGGCATTCAGTGTAAGTTCCTTTACATTTCTAACCGTGGAATTGGAGTAAGCCGGATACCAAGATGAACCGAATATATTCAACGATTTTGAGTAGACGTCATTGTAAATCATGCCAGTGTAGACAGAGAAAGCCCCCATCAACAAAATGATATACCGCCCTCCAAACATCGTGTTCCAGATTTCATTGTCGCCTGAAAACGGATTGAAATAATCACATGCATCGTTGTGTTATCGTTATTTTTTAATTTTTTCGATCAAAGCTTTGGGAAGAAGACGAGCTTATACACCGGAGGTGTCCTTCAGCAGCACATTAAAGGGAAAGAAGCAGAAAATTTAAGAAAGAAAAGTGAACATTTGGAGCAAGAAAGTGAGATTTTGGACAAGCAAAACTCGGCGATTACTACTAGGATGGCTGAATCACGTAACATTGCGTCGAAAATGCCGCTATTGAACAGACGTCATGAGCTGACATGATGAGTTGCCCTGACTGGACTACTGATTTGTTGTATATAAACCTACCTTTTAACACTTGTGTCATATACTAAGCCCTTGATACTGTCGGATTGACGAAACGCGTCGGGTGATTTGTTGAAAATTTTTTTAAATAGATTTACGTCAAACAAAGGGAGCGATTATTTTTTTTCAAGCAATTATGACTAACCTCCAGTACGGACGAACTATGAAATTGATTACTTCCATGGAACTTCCAAGAGAAGTGCATGTGATTGGGAAGAAGCTGATGAATCTGCTGCAGAAACAAGTTCGGGTCTCCTGTATATCATGTTTTTGCTGACATGTTTATCATACAAGGTGATACCAAAGTACGTAAAAAATTCTTTCAAACTACCAGAATTGAGCGATCCAACACCTGCCTTGCAAAGAAAAGTTATGTCACTGAAGATGGAGCTGATAAGACATGACATATCATTCCTCAAGAAAAGGTCCACCATCATCAATCAAGACATATCCTACGAGTACCTCAACATCGTCAGACATCCTATGGAGATCGAAAAGAAGAAAAACATCTTAAACTTAGTAGAAGGAATGGTCAACCACGAGGAAGCAATTATCTACGACCGACATTACAATAAGTGGTCTTGGTGGACGAAGAAGACTTTTCCTGTACGTAGGAGTTCCTATGTTTTGAAGAACAAGTGTTGGTTTTTCTTTCATTATGAAGATACTTTGTTGTTCAGTAGGGGTAACTCATCTCCTCAAAACTATGACAATTGCGATAGTAATCGCTTAACTAATGAAACAAATATTCCGATCCCTAGTGACATAAATAATTTTTTGAGTAAAGGTCCGAGGTATCGTTTGCCCCATAACATTGATAAAGATTTCGTAAATGATAATGAGATTATGATTGATAGTTTAGCGTATAAACTGAGATGGTCTCATCACTTCAACAGTAATGATACAAGTAATGACAATAAGCTAAATATACCGTTTGAGAAAAATACGGTTAACTTGCCACCTCGTATGACAGATGAAAAAGAAGACAATTTGAAATTGAAGCTAAACGTATTTTACGCGATGAGGCTAAAAATATTAGAAACAATACAAAATATAAAAATTCTAACCGAATTAACGAAAGACAAATACTTTCCTCAAAAACAATAATTTGGTTATTGTTCCGTCTGATAAGTCGAACCGTATAGTCATAAGTAATGAAAACAGTATAATTGAACGTACCGAAAATTTACTTAAAGATACAAAAACCTATAGTCTTCGTAACAAATCAAAAGCATCATCCATTGAAAATCAAGCTAACCGATTAGTTCGCGGAAAATGTAGTAAATTACAAAGAATTAATCATGAAAAATTACTGACTTCCGGTAGTCATCCGGCCGCTTTTCAAATTAATATAAAAGATCACAAGGAAAAGGTGAATGGATTCTATCCTTTACGCCCAATAGCATCAACAATAAATACCCCTACCCAAAAGGTAGATTGGCTTGCCAGCATTCTATTAAATCAATTAGTAAAATTTGTACCATCACATTTGGATAGCACCAATGCATTGATTGAATGTCTTAGAAATAACAACGATAAGTTAAATAACACGGATAATTGAGTCTTTATCTCCTTAGATGTAATAAATCTGTATCCAAGTATTCCAATTGAAGATGGTCTGAAAGTTGTAGATTTCGCGAGACAATACTGGAGTAGCATTGATAATTATGGATTAAATGTTGAGGATTTGATCGATTTTCTTAAATTTATAGCTTACAACTATGAAATAACGTATAACCAAAAAACATATTTACAAATAAAAGGTTGTCCTATGGGAACACATTTTTCCCCGCCGTTTTCCATAATTTATATGAACAACATAGAGAATAAAGCGCTCGATATATTAAAAACAAAACATAGTATTGTCCCAGCCATCTTTAAAAGATACATTGATGATATCATCATGGGACCATTTCCCAAAAATAAAGATACGATGAAGATAATCCTCGATACTTTTAACTCTGTAAACAGTGATATTCAATTTACTTCAGAAACCCCCAATACCGATTATCTTGATTTTCTGGACATTAGTATATCCGTTAAAAACAAACTGAGTTACAAATGGTACAGCAAACCGTGCCATTCAGGCATTAGCTTAAGAAAAGACAGTTGGCTCCCAACTATGTAAAAGATAATTTTGTTAGTAATAGTTTTCGGTATGTTGAAGACAGATGTTCTGATACATTTGATACGTTCAAAGCGCAACAAATTATGAAAAATAGGCTAGAAAGTAATGGGTTCCATGTTGATAATGTGGATAGTTATAAAAATGATAAAATTAACGCAAGTAATAACGGAAGAAATATCGACGCTAATCTCTCCCTTGACTACGTGGGTGAAAGTTTTTTAAGAAAAATCAATAAAGTAAAAATAAGTATAGTATACCTGTACGCATCACATCAAAACCTGGTAAAAAATTAGCAACAGCATTTAAAAGAAAATCTAATAATGAGTGTACTTGAATATTTGCTTGACAATCGGCCCAAAATTTAACTGTAAGCATTAATATGTAGCTTATGAATTCTCTTGCAATCGTTGGCAGAAGAAGTACATAGGTCAAAACATGTCGACCTTTCAGAACTAGATTCAACGAACACCAACGTAGTTTAAAGAATCGAGATACAAAAAGTGCATTAACTGAACATAACTTGTTAGACCATTGCGATGAAGTGATGACCATTGATGATTTTAGTTATAAGATTTTGGACAAGCAAAACTCGGCGATTACTACTAGGATGGCTGAATCACGTAACATTGCGTCGAAAATGCCGCTATTGAACAGACGTCATGAGCTGACATGATGAGTTGCCCTGACTGGACTACTGATTTGTTGTATATAAACCTACCTTTTAACACTTGTGTCATATACTAAGCCTTTGAGACTGTCGGATTGACGAAACGCGTCGGGTGATTTGTTGAAAATTTTTTAAATAGATTTACGTCAAACAAAGGGAGAGATTATTTTTTTTCAAGCAATTATGACTAACCTCCCGTACGGACGAACTATGAAAAAGAAAAGTGAGGATGATAAATGAATATGACTAAATAAATAAGACACTCTGTAACACTAAAGTAAAAAGATATATAACTCATAACTGTGTAACCAAGTTCAGAAACACTGAAAACTAAAACAAGGTGGTAATAAGTAAATAGACAAATAAGGGGATGTAAAATGTAAAATAGCAAAGTAAGAACCACCAAATTAACTCATGGGGATAAAGAGGAAATAACGAGAAATAGAATACACTGTTGAAAACGATTAACGATAAAGATAACATTATAGGAATGCATAGGACAGAACACCCTTCACATTATGAACTCTCCATAGATCCTAGTGGAAGTTTGTTGACGACAATCCTGAATGATTCAACACTGGCAGATGCTGGAAATGCCTCCAAAGGAAGCCTATTCCACAACCTTGCTGTCATATGAAAGAAGGATCTCTTGGAATGTTCTGCACGACAGCGAGGAATAGTGATAAGGGATGGATTGGAGTAGTCACTTATTATGCATATGGTAAAAGAGCGAGAGCGTGGAGTAACAGAACCAAATTCTTCAGAACAAAGACCGTGATAATAGCGATAGAAGAGAAACAGGAGACTGCTCTACGCTGTCCGAGTGATGCCAAAGGTGTAGCAACACTAGCATCGTCTATCAGACGAACTGTCCTGCGTTGAATACGATCAAGTATATCAAGAAAACTGATCTGAGGACCTGATGATCACACGTGTGAGCAAAACTTAATCACAGGCCGAATATGAGCTTTATAAAGTACAAAGAACTGCTGAGGGCTGAAATAGGCACGGGCTCTAAACAATACTACAAGACGTTGGGAAGCTTGTCGGGCAACTTGGCGGATGTAGACTGACCAACCTTAAGAGTCAATACATCAAGCAAAGAAATGCTGCTCTCCCTTGGAAGTGAATGACCTGCCTTAACAATTCAATTGTGTATTCGATTCTCCGAGGTCTTCCTGATGCATTTCTCAGCACCTTATGTTTTCATCGCCAAAAGAACGATTTTTGAACATTTGCTGGGGTGCTGCCATTTTAGAAGTCGTCACGAATGTTGCGAAGAAAATAGGCGTGCATCTCTTTCAAGCTATATCTGACCTGCAGAGACAGTTTGACTTCCCACGAACGCCTCCAATTCCAGTCTGAATTAACTAGCTTGTTCTCGTAGATAGAGCATAAATTCGACATCTACTAAGATTCGCTGCTTTATGGCGATTGACAAGTTTTATGAAGTCATATGTGTTATGAAGGTAAATGAGAGGACATATGGAAGAGGGGGGGGGGGCAAGAAAAACCCATTAATCTCACCTTAATATATCTATCAAAAATAACTCATTTAAAACATATCACAGGCAATACATGTTTTTTGCAGCAGTATCGCTCACTGATGTTGCAGCTCAAATTGTTGAAAATGTCACAGTATTGCTTAAAACATAGCTCGGTGTCAGATGCTAGTTCAATTATCCGATACATTGTTCCATTTCATATTTTTTTTTTTACTTTTTTTTACTCACTTTTACCCCTTTTTACCCCCTTGGGGGTCGCTGACTTAATCAGACTAAGTCAGACTTTGTTTGAAGCGTGCTTTTGCTTTGTAGTCCCAATGACTCCGACTTTCAATTTCCACTTTCACGGTTCGACCCTCCGGACCATGAGATCGCTAGTCCAAGTACGCAACCACTGTGCCACGGACACCGAATTTCATATACCGAATGCAACTAAAGATAATGTGCTAATATATATTATAGCATATAATATAATAGAATAATATATATAACAATATAATATGTAATAATAACTAATAAATGTGCTCACCTTTATTCTGACTCAGTTGTTTCTCGCGCACAACCATCCAAAGTGCAAAGAGAAGCATGATAACACCATGTCCAGCATCACCAAACATCACCGCGAACAAAAATGGGAACGTAATAACGGAAAATGGTGCTGGATTAATTTCACGGTAGCGTGCAACACCGTACGCGTCCACTATTGCTTGGAAAGCTTTGGTCACTTTGTTTGTCCTGTGATAGGTGGGCGGGTCTTCATGTGAGCGCATGCGATTCAAGATAGGCTGGACCGAGCTGCCTGATCGTTCGGTACCCCGTCGTAATGCTAAGTGGATTTGATCTAGATCGTCCACAGCGCACCAACATTCTCCAATCAAACATTTGTTAGTGACATCCAAGTTGAACATGTTCAAGGTATGGTAAATAGCTTTGATCTTGCGCACTTTCAAGCCCCAGATAGTAATATTTTGCGCTGCAGTTACCAGTACACGATGCCGATGATCCTGAGTTTGATTAAGAACTGTGTTAAGATCCTCAATCCTCGTCATCACACCGATGGCCATTTCTCGTCTCTCCGACTGAGAATCAGGACATGGGTAAAGCGTTGCTCGGAATCTAAAACATAATTGAAATTATATTATAGACTTCTCTCAGGTTTGGTTCGCATCAATATGACAGAATTCATCAACGTGAAGATGAAATCGATGCAGATTTTAAATTGAATTAAGATGGAAAATGGTTTTTACGTGAAAAAAGTGCGTCATCATTTCAAATAAAATTTATACTCGAGTATTTACTATCTTCTCGTAAACCATTTGATTTGATGATATATTCATTTACTTTCATGCAGGTTTTTTACTTCAGGAATGATATCTAAGTTTCAATGAATAAAATAATGATGTTAATAATGACATGGAATTTGACCATCGCGTGACCTCCCCTGTCTTTTTAGCATCTTAGCTATCACTATTCATCAACTTTGAAGTTCATTGCACCACCCAGAGAGCGGACAAGACCTTTTCCTTGAAATCGGCGAACGATTCCCCAAGTCACTGTCCTCCAAACACATAGGAGAGTGGCTGTTTGAACACAATCATCGCCAAATGCATCGTATCTACCTCAGATATTCGACTCCTACTTTGAAGTTCTTTGCACCACCCAGAGACCGGACAACACTTTTTCCTTGAAATCGGCAAACGATTCCCCAAGGCACTGTCCTCCAAACACATAGGAAAGTAGCTGCTTGTCTACCTCAGATAGTCGACTCATTGGCATGGTTAACCTCAATCAATAGCTATCCTTTTGAACAAACTGACATTTATAGGTGTCATGCAACGTGATCACTTACAATCAATACCATTCATGAAGGATAATCATTGTCTAATAGCATGAAATTCCTATGGTGAACACAGCAGTTGTGTATGCCTTAAAAACCAATAGGCACTCTATGACCAATAGGGCACAATAGGGTTAGTGAGACTCATCAGGTTTCACATGAAATCCTATTGTCATGCATAGAGCATGCCTAATGTTACTCTTGAATGAAAATCATTTGTCCAAAATAATGCGATGTCCTGATTGAATGAAATTCTCATCATGATCTGTCATGATTTGATTTTGTCACCAACTTCTGCATTATGTCTTTCATGAATGGCTAAGTTCTTAACTGATTCTCTGACTGTCCTTGAAATCTTGCTTTTGAAAAAGCCTTAGGAAAAATGGATAATCATAAAAACCGTCTTCACACATTTCAATAACATGCTTCTAAAATTGCCATCTTATCTTAAGCTATTGAATCTACATGCCATGATGAAGCCATTGCTAACTAGCAGACAGTATGTATTGTACAATGTGCAGAATATGAGATTAATTGATTTCTCTTTTCGCTTCAAATTTATTGAAAATTTCCCACTCCTTAAACCAGGGATGCGGAGTCGGAGTCCTATCAAATGTTAGGACTCCGGCTCATAACTAGACCCGACATGCAATACAAACAAAGGAGACGAGGAGCCAAGTCGTATGCATCCAACTTAAAGCAAAATTTGATAAACTTTCATCGAAAATGATTGATAATTGATACAGCAATGATCACTAAAGATAGGTTCAAGTAAGCCTATAATGATCTATGATGTAGGTTACTAGCCTATTTTAAAAAAACTAGGCTTTACATACTTACCACCCGGAGTCCTATCAAAAGCCGGAGTCCTATCAATCCCCGGAGTCGGAGTCCTATCAAAATGATAGGACTCTGCATCCCTGCCTTAAACATTTGAGTATGACAATAGTGATACACAGGTATCGGTATCGACGCATAAACCTGTCATCAACTCGACACATGTCTTGTATTTAAGAGTTTCACAGTCCGAAAAATATAAAAAAGATAATTCCATGCTTTCGAAAATTAGAATGCTAGCTCAAGGAACTGTCTACTTCAATGCTTCATCTCGAAAACAAAAGCTTGTTCATGAGGCAAATAGCAATTTTTGTTTTCTTCGCTTTTCGAACCCGAACTGATGCTCATTGCTATCGCATGCAGATTGAATGTGTGAATTTTTTACTTTAAGATTACCACCGATGACGCCTGAAATGCCTTGTAAAATTCAATGTAGTTGAATCTGTATCAGTTCAGGACTTTTTGTCACCACACTTGAATTATTAGGACGATGTTTAAGCTATTTCTAATTAACCTTGTGACTGCCAAAGAGAAGAAACACAAGATATCATTATGAGACATCAGAAAGTAAAATGATAGGGTTACACTGAGTATATTCATCTCAGATTAAAAGACAAACATCTCTACAGACGTAGAATCTCTCCCGCTACCAGGTCCAATCATAAGATCTTAGATAGGTCGCGACATTGAAGTCACTTTAACCGGGATAGTCTGCTCACGAATGTCTACGCAACCACATTTCATTGCCCAATTGTCTCTAGCGGATGCCAGTGTAAGTTGATGAAAATGATAAATGGACGACCGTGACCTGATACTACGTCCAGGGAACAGAAACAAGCAAGTCTCAATATGATTGTTAATCTCATAAGTACCGTCATCGAACCGCCTTGGGAGCGCGGATTGGAAATTCTTGTTTTTTCGAAATGCGATAAAGTGCTCACAGTTCACCTGATTGTTTATACTTTGTGCTTCAGAGTGATATCACACGAATTAAAAAGCAGCTGCTCAGCTGCGGAAATTAGAGATGCTACGTGCATCAAACATAAAATCCTCTTCATATGACAGTAGACAGAAAAACATGTGAATTGATATGAAGAACAAAAGAGTTATCATTGTAACAAAAACACAGTATTCAGGTACGCACCACATCCTGCCGATTATTCTATCGTCCCAAGAGATTCTTGGATGACGAATATGACATTAAAGCCTCAATAATGCAACATATCCGTCGACAGAGATACACATCGAAAAATTCGTTACTTCATTCTCAATTCTACTTCTCTCATTCACTTTCTTCCCTTTAATAAGTAATTATCTTCCGGTTCTGTTTTTTCAAAACAGCTTTGACCAAAAAGACTGAATCCCAAGGGCTTTTGAATTTCATTGAAATCAGACACTGGTAATTTTCAACAAGCTGCAAGTTACACTTAATGCACTTCCGTTGTCGCCTAATCCCTCCTTCAGCTGCGACAAGGAGCAGCTTTTATCAAACCTATGATTCACACCAGTAAGAAAATTGCCGCTGCGAGCTTTTCTTCCCCGCCTCCACCTCATTAAATTCTGTCATTCCAAATTGACAGAAACGGAGCACAATATCCTCACAACGATATTAAAAACATTGCTCTGACCCTTCAGGCCACTTCCGGCTGGCAACCCTCCAACTGTCAGCCCTCATGTAACTCTAGAGCTTCTTTGCGTGTGATAAAAGGTTCCACCGACTTTTCACGTCGAGGAGCAGTCGCGAGTTCGAGACCCGTACGCTTTGATGATCATCAGCAGGAGATTAAAACTCAAGACTGTAATCCCCTTGCGATGCAGAAAGGCGGTCGCTGAATCCATCTAAAAGAAGCGTGAGACTTACGTCAAAATTACACTCTCTCTGATTACTCTTCAATTCCTCACACTTCAAAGATGAAGTTTTCTATCACCATAGGATAGGATGACTCATTCCGGAACGCACTCGGACAGAAATTGGTCAAGAGGTGAATAAGTGTGGTCTGTTGACTAACTGGAGAAATTACTTTGATACTGTGTAGTAAATTCACAGCAATATGACATAATTATGCTCACAAAAGGCGACTCATGTATTCCCACTCAACAAATATTGTTGTCTCGTGCTTCAAGAATCGTTCTTTGAAGAGTGACTCACTTCCGCATACATTATTCCTGATAAACTGATGACAATTCAAAATCACTATTGTAGTCTGTCTTATAAATAATAACTGCGACATCTTGAGCCGTAAGCTCCATTAAATCCAACTTTTAGAAAAATGCAACTTTTCTCAGATTCCTTTGTTTTTACATCTTCAGTTAGTTAGCACATTTATGTTTGTGAATCTGAGGGAAATAACGGCCGCACTTTTTCATCGCAACAATGACAATGAAATCCCTTTCTTTGATCATGAATTTCATTTCCAATTATTTCCCATATGCGCAGACAGCGCTTATTGATATGATCGTTTTAAAGACATCGAGAACTCCCGGAACGTCCGACGTCTGCGTTTATGATTATCTGCCTAGAATTAAATCAGATTTAAGATGAAAGATGGCCATGAATAATGACAGTCATACCAAAGTCGCATGAATGCAACACGACTCATAATTTTGCATACATATATTAGCTGGAACGAAACTTGAACATCTTATAACTATAGTTTACTTTGCAAATACAATGGGGGAATGTGTCGATGTACTTATGTATGTAGTAAGATTAGACATGTTAACATAAAGAATTTTTCGAAATTCAGTAAAATGGACTATTTCCACGTTTTTCGGAAAGGGTGTTCTTCCCGATTGCATGTATAATTGATCACAACGTGCAAAAATATGAAGACAGTTACATATTAGCAAGCTATTACGCAACGGATGCTCATGGCAGTGATTTTCATCACAGCTCATCTGTCAATGTCAAAGTTGTAAAAATTAGTCGAACCATGAAAAACAGATAAAACATCCGATTTCCCGGGTATTGAAAAAATTGCAATTTTACAGGCCTAGACTACTTACAATCATGGCAATTGGATTTCTAGCTTCCAAGTTAGAGAAATTTACACGATGTTCGATAACCAAAATAATGAATTCTGTTCTTGTAGTGATCACTCTGTAAATAGTTATGCCATACGCGTTTCATGTTAAGCATTTACATCCCTTGTGTATTGTATATATTGTGCTTCATGCATTCTGCATCAACGCTTGCTTGCAAGTGTCCTTGTGGTTTTCTTTGCCTTGCGTTTTCGGTGTGTATTTGCTTCAGAATAAGCATTTATAGACAAAGACTAACCATTTTTAGAGGATAAAAATGTATGAAAAAGGAGAGGATGAATTTATTCATTGTAACATAGAGCCTTTAAGAGAGAACGTCCTTCTCCAACACGCCTTCATTATCAACCACAATTCCCAATTCTAAAAATTCAGCAAATCTCTTCTAAGTGACTAAGTATCTAAGACATATTTCAACATTCATTTTAGACGGATATTCATTTAACAGCAAAGGAAAAAGGACAACGAAAACAGGTTGTGATGCAGAGACAACTTTCCATGTTTTAGCAGACGTTGTTATCTCAGCATTCATCATGCTCTGATTAGAAATATCAGCATCAACATCTTAGAACATGTCTGCATAGATAATTAACATGCCATGGACGATGATTAACCAGCAGTGAGCCCTGGCGACCACTGACTGTTCAGGCTCAAATCAGTTGTTGAATTGTGAATCGTTTTGAATCACACGGAATGTTGTGGAAATTATCTTCTCCAATTACATTACTAAACAAACACATAAATTACACAAACACACATCTCCACTTTTCCATCGTATGGTCATAAGTACACTAGAGTCATCATTTTACCTTGTTTTACCATTTTCAAGCATTCAGGCTGATCTGTAGATAAAATAATTCTGCAATGCGAATTATTTTATCTACTGATGCATGAGACATCTTATTCCGTCATGATTACACAGACGAAGCGCACACCAACTTCATCTTTCAATCAATCACATTTCATAAACTTAAAATTATCTTATCGACATCATTCGCTTCCAGACTCCAGCTTCTTTGGGAGAACATAATAATGCATCATAAGACAGATCACCTCACATTGAACTTTCGTCATCTCATTTGTCACCTCAGTCGATTGTCGTAGTACTTTATATCTCCCTAACACCCCTAGATAAACCATTGCGTAACTTTCCAAATTCATGAAAGACAGAAAAGGCAGAGGCAGAGCCAGTCACAATATCCGTTATCATCACCACTTGAAACTCTTCATCGAACACCTGGCCTGCCTGATATGATAGAACTACTCTCATGTGCTTGATAATTTAGCGACAGCTGCGGAGCCAAAATTTCATCCCTACTCCGAAAAGAAAACGGTTGAGTTAGTAGAGGTTGTTACAGACCAGCAGACAAGGCAAAGCACCAACAGCCGCGATATACGTCGGCTGATGCAGGAAGAGTCAAGTCACTGCCGTGCATTAGTGAGGACATTAGTCAGCAGAAATATTGTCCTAATCTACCTGAAAACGGTGGTCACGAACGTGAAAGAAAACAATTTAAGTTGTCGACGATCCTCCGAAAAATCCGTGATAAAAAGTCCAAATTTTGTAGATGAATTGAAGCATAATGAAATTGCTGATTTGCAATTTGATTAGACATAAAAATAATCATTCAATGATCATTGATTATGAAGTTATACAAAATCCGAAAATCATAATAATATCCTGACAATAAAAACACAACATAATATGCATGACAAACATTACCAAAATTAAATTAACTTGACGACGATATTCAATAAACGAACATAGCGGAAAAATCAAGTGAACAATTTCCTGCAACCACTGCATGGAATCCACATTTTGCCATGAGCTGGATATCACGGAGTGATCAAGAATCGATTTCGTCTGATAGCTATTTAACTTCAAACACCGAACATCGTCATCAACAAAATTTCATTGTTATGAATGTTTTTGTAATACCTTAATTGTACGACCAAAAAGTTGGCTAATTTTGCTTGCAAATTACGATAGTATTCTTAACATTCTTGTCCTTTCCTAGCACGAAGCACCACTGCTGTGAACAGTGCTTTGACTTAAACCTGTCCAGTGAAGACTACATTGAGACAGTACAGATAGCTCTCAGGAATCCATACCCTGTGAACAGATTCACACTCAAACAATCGCATTACTTTACCAACTACGCTTTCACATGAGAACGCGCACCTACTCGTTGTCAAAGAGTTTGATCAAAATATGAATTATTTGGCGAATTTTCGACTTAAGCGGGAGTCATAGATCTCAGTTTCAGTTTGTTCAAAATTTTTCTCCATCAGCTTAAGTAGTAAGAAAAACCGAACATTATTTATGGACGCTTCTCGATCTTATGCGCTTTCTATTGACCAGTGACCACATATTTTTTCCACATGTTTGAGAGTAGGTGACTAATCATTATGGCTTAAAATACTGATTTCAAAAATTATGAAATTGCAATTCGCAAAAATAATATTGCGATTACGGTGATAGTTCGTATTGTCAATACAGTAGGGACTCGAGGTTCATTGACCTAAAATTGCTTCTTTGCTTTAAAAAAGAAGTGCTGTAATTATTACGCAGTCTATCAGATTCAACAAATTTCATGCAAATGAATACCCGACATCACTCTGTAAATGACAATATTCCAAATGTCGTGATAAGATTAACAGGTTTAAGAGCACGCGTGCCTCGTGAATTTTTAATTTTATCTTCTGTAAATATCATCCACAACTCTTATGAAACAAGTCGCCGTACACAACCATGAACAATACAAGAAATGAACACAAACAAAATCCTAACCATTCTTGAATGACTAAGTCAATATCCCATAGAACTGGCCACTAAAGCTTCTTACGAACTCAAATCAATCGTCATTTTAATCGTATTGAAAGCCAAATCGAGACGTTACATCATCACACGAGAAGCTTGCGACGACGGTAAAACTTGACCCCATTACTTCAAAAACTCAAATACGAAGACTGCCAAGCTTCAGCGGTTCGTACAAGTGTGAGAACTTCAACTTTCTGAATTCTAAATTTAGCAGCGCGCAAAGTTCATCTCTTGAACGCACAAGAGATATGACAGCAATAGACACTAACCAGCAAATATAATGTACGCAACGCCGATCGTAGTGAGTCATAAATAATTTTTTAGGCCGCATCGTAAATAATTGGAGATTTGAATATTGCTATTTACCGTTATGTGACTCATCATCAGATGGTATGCCCATAACGCAATCCACATGGAAGTACAATAGCTTCTCTAATGTCTCGTGCTCCCTAAATTGATGAAGCTAAATAACTTTTTTCAGCGCATAAATGCAAACTAACTTACAATCCCGTGTGCATCTTCAATAAACATTATCTCAGCTATTATGATGATATTTGAATGACTTAAATGGGCAAAGAAGCGTGCCACGTTTCATAAAACAACATAACTTGTTGATGAATAAGTTATAAGATAATAAAGCTAAAAATTCAACAACATTTACACCGGAAACTGAAGCAATTAATGGCGCAAATAGCGCAAGAGACTCACCCCTCACAAATCTTCTTGACTCGACTTTTCAGCTGGTCACCTTGATAAAAGATGATAAATACCGACTTGTAGACATTGTCACCCTGCAAATACGCAAATGGAATTCTGTCCGTAAGAAAACAATCGACATCAACAAACACTTCTTCTCATTGGCGACAGTAGAAAAATATGTGCGACTTACTCAGGCAGACAGAAACAAATGTTCGTTATGTTATGTGTAAATTAATCCCTAGACGAGCAGTGTCAATATTGTCTTTTTAACTGAATCTTTGCTATAGTGACAATGCTCACAAAACAAAATTCTCTCATGTCAACAACATGTATTTACCGTCGACGGGTCTTCCAATGGGGTCTCAATCTCCGCCTGCTTGAGGAACACATTGCCCCGACAGGCTCGCCACAGCATCCGCTCAAATCCCGGCAGACGTTCACGAAGAATGACGCCAGCAACAAAACTGTCGACAAATAAAAAATCATATCAGTTCTCTAGTCACGTTTCCTCTGAATAGAGAAATCAGTCAGTTGATCAAAGTTAATTATAATTTCAGCAAATTTCTGCGCAAATTTATCTAGTGATTGAATTATCTTTTGCATACCGGAACTACCACTAAGAAAAAACATGACAGTCATCAACATTGTTTCTCAACCCTTTGTAATGGCAGACTCCTCTTTTTTGCACCTCAAATGGTTCTCACATAATTTACATCTACAAAACAGAGTAGTTGCGAAACTGTTCAGTTGGTGTGTTAACTCAACAGCTGGAATCTACTCACGGCAAAAACAGTATTAGGACAAATTTTCGTTTATTCGAACTTAAATGTGGGTCATGCTTCAAAGGCAAAAAAAGAACACTACTTAGCTGCTGTTCAACGGTCGTTTATCATTTTCAGGATTTGTTGGTTGCGATCAACATTGTACTAATCAAAGCCTTCACATGATTGACCTAAAAATTCCTAAGCATCACTTTGAACTATAACATGAGAAGATGGAAAACAGGAAGTACTGTTTTTATTAGTTATAGGATAGAAAGCTTCGTTCGACATCTAAGGTCCACTGCTCAGAGAACTGCGGACTAAGGGTTGAGAAACACTTGTCTATAGATGCAAACTAAATTCATTCATTTTAATCAATGCTTTTCAAATGACGCATGAGTGATCAAAGATGAATCTTATCTCGAAGGTCATGCAATCAGGATATTCAAGTATTAAGATATCAAGTACCCAGCTGCCTGAGAAAGTTAATTTAACGTCGATTGGTAGAAAAAGTACATGCGCATCAAAAGTCAGGCACTGAGCACAACCCTGTGGCACTTAAGGACTGCTTCTTATTGATTCTATGGAAGTTCCGACTGTGTTTAAATGTGCACAAAGCAATTGCATGCTACAGTTTCTAGTATCTTTCATATGAGCATGAATACAACTTTATTTTACTACAATTTAACATTAGTGGCTTCTTAGCCAAATATTCATATCAGATTATTTTTAGATATTGTTAGATATAATTCGACAAGAAAACTACAACCTTCAAAATAAAATACAATGAAAATCGTCTTTTTCAATAAATGGAAACAAATTCTATTTTGACACTGTCTAATTCTACAATCTTATGGCACTATCATTATTTATATATAATGATTGAACTTATGCTGAAATGTTGAATATTTGTAAAATGCATGAAATCAAACGGCGTTTCGTACTCAACGTAGCAACAACTGTTCGCTGAAGTTTAGGAATTGTCGAATTAAAAAATAATGAAATTATGAAATCTATTTAGTGAACTCGAATGCAATCACTGTTTTTATTTAGTTAAAGTTCGAGAAAATGGTGGTTCATAAAAGATAAATTTCATACTCTAGTGCTCGTGCCTACTCCTCCACGTTTAACGCCCTTTGAGGTCGAGATACTATGTTTCTCGAATGGCCAAACTATATTTAATGATTTATCGCAGAAAAAATGATTTTAGTTATAATTTATCCGTCATTTTAGGAGTATCGTCTATTCAAATAATACTTCAATGCAAACTGGATTTTAAATTGATTTGTTTACTTATGGAATCTTTGGATTTATTCTATACGCAAAATTTCTGACATAATATTAAGTTGAATGTTATCCTTTAGGATAGCCATTCACAGTGTGTTGATTCAATTTTCGATACAATCAGAGTGTATCGAACAATTGACACTCGGTTACTTACCTTCACTTGACCATAACAATTTCTAAAATGAACAGGAAATGCAAGTACCAAAACAACTATGTATCGAGGAAACAAATATCATGCAACCGAATCTGACAAAAATTTGACGACCAACACGAAGATGACAGTGTGGAAATATATCTAAACTAAAGAATGTGCTAAGTATTTCGTCAGGTGTTTTAGGAATTTTTCAAAATAGCACTGAACTAAATGAGTTACTACCATTACAACAGCAACGTAAGTAATCAAACCACATGTGCCATGACCATAGTGACGTTTGAATACCGTGTTTTCTCGAGTAGAGTCCGTTGGTTATGTGATTTTTGCAGGCTTAACGCGGGTTCTGAGGGCGCATTAAACGGTAAAAACAGCGCTCATTTTAGTTTGTTTTCTAATGTCTTCGATTCCACATAACACTTATGATCGTTTTGCGACATGAGTATGAGGGGGTTTCAGAAATTTTTGGCAGGTATTGAGTAGAATAGTTGATCCTTCCCAAATTCATGACGTTTCAAAATATGATTATAACTGTGTGATGAAGTACAAAAGAAAAATCTTTAACAGTGATTGTAATTTTCAATTACAGGACGAAGCAATGATGCTAAAATCGGAATTATGATTTTGAAATCGGTGTTTGTTAGTACAATTGTGCGAAAACATTTGATAGAAAATTTTAATAATAAACGCTTTAATTTATCAAGACGATTTCAAGTAATGATTTTAAGTGTTTGGCCATTCCTGGAGTAATGGTGTGTTGTTGTGAATTTGAATTGCGTAATCGCTTTAACCAGGAAAATAAAAACCACTGGGGTTGTCCGACGTTTCGAATATCTTTTTCGAGACACATTTCTCGTCCTCGTAAAAGATATTCGAAACGTCGGACAACCCCAGTGCTTTTTATTTTCCTGGTTAAAGCGATTACGCAATTCATTTAACAAAAACACATGATTTCAAGTATTCATTTACAAACCAGTAGCTACTCGTAATTTAGATCTAAATGGTTAATGTAGTTAATTTCCTATGCCAATGGCTTTCTAAGGAATCAAACAAAATTTTGCAATGACCAAACAGTTCGGTATTCTTCATTAAATGTAACAGAACACCGAGATATTGGTAATACACTATTTCTTTTGATCCATGAGAAAGCCGCAATTGGAACTATTGTCCCTTACACCAGGAATGGCCTCACTGATACTTATGTAATGTAGTTGATTTTCATCCTCTTTCACTGATAAATAACAGACTGTACAAAAGAAATGATATAGATGGATATAATGAAATCTTATTTATCAGTGCTCATGGCATTTGGTATAGAGCAACGGACACAAAGTTAAATACCTAATTATTTTAGAAAGGACATTATTTTTCATGGTTGGGATGTGTATTTTACTCGAGAAAACAAAGTACCAAAAAAATTGGACTTCTATAAACATAAAATGCCTATTCGTACTTCTGTAGCTACTGATTATATATATATTAAGTAGTAACAAACATTACACCGAATTCAAATTTAATTCTACAGAATATGCCAGAAAAATTAAAACCAAATAACTGAAAGTAATAGAAAATGCTTCAACTGTATTTTTGAAAGTCAAATATGAGAAGAGCTTAAAACACATAAAACCCAACACCTGCGTCACTATAAAGATAAATTCCTTTTCAACGAGAAATCATCACTAGTTTATTAATATAGTTGTGAGAACTACTATACTACAGTGGAGAAGCTCAGTGCCATAATCGTATAGAAGAACGCATAAAGGAAGACCACCATGAAATTTCGATACATACTCACATTACATTTGCTCCCAAATATTGTGGTAAGACTGCTTTTATCAATTGTTCATCATTGGTTGCTGTTTCATTAAGTTTTCGGAAACAGCAGTCAGCCAAAGAAAGATTTCCTCTGAACAGCTAACCGCATGTAACCGCGGTAAGATTTGCGCATGTATGAATTCCTGAAGTGTCCTATTCCAATGAAACTGGCATCTCTTCCAATGAACTTGGGCTATCTTGGTGCCATGTGCATGTACTTCATATACACTCATTGTGGTTTCTATATTTGATAGAGAAAAGCTTGTTAAATTATACTAAATTGAAATGATCTTCGTTAATCCGCATCCATATATTTTGTTGTTCCTCATAATTTTAATTTGTTCTGCTGAGGGTTCCTTAGCGTTAGAAAATTGAGTTCACTTCCCTTTTATTAGAAAAATTGATTTCTTTTTAATAATGATAGCTCATACACAATGTCATATCATAATAATCATTATGTGATGTGAAAGTAAAATAATTTATTATGGATGAAATCAAATCAGTTATACTAATCTACGACATTGAAATTTGGAGACAGTCAGCATAATCATTAATCATATTTTGATTTTTCGAAATGCTTTTTCTCATCTACATGTATCTTGCCGATCCCACGGTGCTTGGAACATACTGATAAGTAGTCCGACAGTCCGACTTAAGTGGAGTTGGTTAACACTTTAGAGCCAGTCCAACATTCCCTACGAAACTTCCTTCCATTTTATCACGAGCCTCAAACTATGGGATTACTAGTGAAGCAGTTATTATCACAAATACATTTAAGAACGAATAGAGTTGCCAATGTAAATTTATCAAAAAAGTTGACAAGCGCTCGCGCTGGATTCGCTGTTAAATAGGTTTACTATTGAAGAAAGAAAGCAGTTTGATTAAGAACCTATTTTCTTTTGTAAATTGACAATCAAAATAGGTATAGAAGTTTTGAATCATGAATGAAATATGAAAATATAATTTTTCATATTGCATTTATCAAATATGCATGTATCATAACTAAATTTCTCTTAACTCGTCAAAGCTTCATTTGACGAAAAAACGACAAATTATGTAGATATAACCTCCCTATTTTGTGTGATTGATCTTCCGCTGTTCAAGCAAATTTCATACGTATTTTCAAAATCCACATATAATTCTCGCATGGAAGACACTCTGATTGACCTTAACCACCGAAACTGGATTTTTTTCGAACTCATACAACTTGATAGGCAATTGATCTTAGCGAGTTGGTGTGACATGCACTGTATGGATATATGGCAAGTGACTTACGAAAAAAAGCACGGAACCTTTTATGATAGGCTTGTCCACAACCTACGGTGCTTCAGTCTGTTGGCAATACTGATTCAAATGTATTTTCCAGTATTATTCTATTGTCCACCTGTTGGAGGGGTGTGGCAATGCAAACATTCTAAATTGATTTTCAGCGTATTAACAACAATGACGGTGTGCAGCTACGTGCATCACTTGTAGAGCCTCCGTCACATTACAATGAATCTTGCAGTTGCTTCCAGCATGTGCGCTTCTTCACTTCAGAAAGGAATTCAAAATTTCATTAACCTCTTGCAGCATTCTTTAGAATCGAACATTATTCGGATCAATATGAAAAATTACATTGCAATGGGAACACTCACTGCGGCACTATACAAAATTGATGTATAGTGAAATTCCAACGATGATGTTTATCGAAAATTAATAGTGATATGAATATTAAAACTGAATTGTTGTTCGATGAATAAATACTAAAATCCTAGCGATATTTCTTGAAAGTCGGCTTTCCTGTCGAAAATGATGGAACACGTAGCTTATCTCAGTTAAAAGATGTAACTATTCTCAGATTAGTTTTGTGTTGACCACCAACTTTTTTACTCATCAATGCGTTGATTAAATATATCGATAGTCAAGATTCAATATATTCAATTAATCATTGCTAAAAAATACGTTAATAGTTCATAACAGTTAATCATCAACACATCTCATAGCGTCATGTAAATGAGTGAATATTGCATAAATTAATACTGAATATGTGTGGTCTAGGTATTTTCGAATTGCTAACGAATGGTCTGATGGTTATCGTCTTAGAAAAATGAAGCGATTATCATATTCAATATGAAACATGCTCAAAGTGGGAACGATGAGTTTGCAATTTTTGGATACATACTCCTTATCAATTGCTGAAAAAACTGCTTCTGATGACAAAATATGTCTACCCACATTGTAATTTTTGGTTGATTCACATAACTCATTAAGTTTCATGAAGTTACTCTTATCCTAAAAACACATTTACGTTAATGACACTGGATAGCTTAAACTTATCTTCATGGCTTTATTGGATTGCATCCGATGGGTGGTACAGGAGCGTCTCAACACTGGTGCATGAAGATTGCACCAAGTTACCATCTACATTGCATCAGTGTACCGAAAGACTCACGCACTTTATATGGCAGGGTGTGAATAGAAATTGAGACTTGGAAGCCATCCGCGTTAATGGATAAATCTTACGATGCTCGCAAATAGTGCTTCACATACCTCTATTTAAAGTTGAATGATTAACTGTGTAATATGGAAGAATAAAACAGTGACGACAGCATACTGTAAAAGAATTTCAGTATGGATTTGTCCCTATTGTTTCAAAAATAAGTTCATCCAAAAATTCTTGGTACAGTACTAATTCACTAATAAATACCAACCGAAAAAATGAGTTCAAATATAAACAATTTCGTAATTAATTCTAACTCCACCAATTCGGATAACAAAATTATGAAACAAATAAATTGGTTGTTCTCTATTTACTACATTACCAATGAAATAAGGACACTGCTATAATATTATATAGGCATCCGGAAAAATTGAAACTGCCATTTCTAACGGCATATAATGATCTTCACACATTTACACAAAGCAAGATAACAGTGAAACAGCAATAAAAAAAGGTAAGAGCAGCAACAATGGTGGAATGGAATCGGGAGTAAGAAATCAGACAAGTGTACTACTTTTCTTGCTTCTTCATAATACCGTCATGGTGACTTACTCGAGATGGCCTGCAGCGGACATGGCAGCGACAGTGCCTGAAATGTCCGAGAAGCCAGCACTTGCGGGGGATGCCGTCACCATATCACCCACCAACTGACTGCGCATATCCTCATCAGAAGTGGTCACCTCCTGTCGTAAGTGGGCAACGAGAATGTACATCTACTCATCGCTGCTCGCCGCATGATAAATCGGTTGATGGATGAGATGAGTTTATGTCTCATGCAAATATACTTTCCTCATGACAAAACAACATCATACACATGAAGCGCTTCATTTCAAGCAAAACTGTTAATGCCAAGCACTTGATCGGTCAGTTCATCCAAGAATGCACATGTCGCTATACCTTTAGTGATGATGGTGACATGAAAAACATTTCTGTAAATTGATAACAAAAATATTGAATTTCTGAATTAATTCTCATAAGTCTATGTAAAATATTCTTCAACTGTTTTTTCTCTTCTTCAATTTCCAGCGTTGACTTCGCAAAAAATTTGCGAAACTAAGTGACTACGTTGATGAAATATGATTGAAACAGAGCCGATATACTCCTGCTTTTTGTTTGGTATACATAAAAGAGACAATTAATTCCAACAAGCTATTCCCAAATCTTCGCCTACACAGTCTAGAACAGCAGGATGATCATCTTTCCATCCCCACACGCGGTCTGTGTAGTCGAAAATTTGGGAATATCTTAAATTTTACAACAGCATCGGCTTTGCTTCAATGCCAGCTAATATTTACAAACTGTTCAATTTTTCCTGCTGTATTTACAACAGGACAACTCGTCAGAGCCAAATCGTTTATCTACCTTAAATATCTAAAAGCCGATACAGTGGCCTTGTGGTGCTTCACATCCTGGGTTCAAAACTAGGTTGGGTCTTGGTTGTAGATTTGAAAACAGCTAACCAAACGTTCGTGCTAAGCACTGAACGTTTCAGAAGATAATGGATGTTATATAGACAACTTCATAAGAGCCTTAGCACTTCTCTAGTTTAACTGCTATGAAAACAGAGATGCAAAGATAATTTGATTTTATGCATTTGAAAACGCCATCAATTCATCATGATAAACTGACAAGATGTTTAACTGATTGAATGTTGACATTGACCGTACTTCTCATTAACAGCTGTAGATAGCAAGAACATAATTACAAATTCAAAACACAGGTGGCAAATTAGCAGTGCTATCCATTACATTCTACAAACAGCAAAGAATTTAGTTACAGAATAACTAGCAGGACACTCTCATCATCGTATTGGTCGGTCAAGATAATAAAATGAGAAAATCTGAACACATACAAAAGAAAAATAGAAAAACATTCGAGCTGCTATCTACCGGAGGCATGTTATTGTTGGATTAATGCAGTACCGAACGTAACTGTGTCAACACAACTCACCCAAGACGCATACCCTGACCGCCAGCGCGAAGGCCCTCCTCGCCTAGCAGTCCCACTCTGTCCTCCGAAACGGCTTCATTTGCGGCCTGCCAGTGCAAATGCTCTTGGTCAGCCTAGTCAACAGGAGGAGACAGCAAACCAAACTCAGATGGACGCGACACTTGGACAACGAGAATATGACGAAAGCGAACAACAACCAATCGAAAAAATGCAAAGACTAATTCTAGAACGCACGTCAATCAATTTATAATAGTCGTGTAAAGCGATGATCGACGTGCTCTAAAAATTAATTACATACATTTATAAAGCTATGCTTACAGCTTCACCAAATGACAGTTTCAAAGCTATACATCGCAAGAAACCATTTATTCCATTGATCATGCTTACATTTACATATCTGATATCATTATTTCATGCAAGAACGAAAACAAAAGAACTTAACGATTTCTACAGACATCCTACTCTCCGACAAAAATTCTCCTCACCACAGTTCAGAGAACTCCAGAATTAACTTATGTCTGCTGGCAGAGTAACTTTGAGCTCGCTTGGATTAAATTGCGCTAAGTTGTTCGAACAATAAAACGGCTATATGTCATTTTCTCATGAGACTTCTTTCTTCCTATTATATTATTAAATTACACAATTAAACTGAGCTAAGAGTTTGCTTGTGTTTTACATGCAGCTCTATAACATTGAGAACTAATACAAAACTTAGAATCAGCCATGACTTTACCGAGCTATACCCCGAAAACTGCAGACGAACATTAAAATTACTTAACATAACGTACTTTACCTCATCGCTATAAGAATGGCTTATTTGAAAGAATAGCTGCCAGTAAAAAAATTGCATCATTGTATCTATTTGTATTTATCTGGAGAAGTAATTTATGCTAGTTGAAATTCCTTATCAATTGCAATTGAATTTCTTGTAGATTAGAATAGATTCTCGTTTCCTGGAGGAAAGTTACAGTAACAAAAATATAGCTCGTCTTTAGCAAATTCCCGTGGTCTCGCTAAATTATGACTGAGGCATTGCCTATAAAAAGACAGTAAATGCAGTTTAAGGATATCATAACATTGAGTATTTCGTTCATCCAAATACTTTATCACAAACACGTATTTCAAAAAAAAATTATAAGTTCATTCCAGATTCTACTAAACAGAATGTTTATTCACTATGGATGATCATCCAACTGATGTGACACAACCATACAGGGAGTGTGGACGTTTTTGAACGCGTTGAATTTTATTGTTCCGTGATACTATCTTGATATCCTAATGCTACTGCGTGATACGCCGTGCACTAATATGCTTCCAATCTAATTCTTGACTGATTAAGGTGATTAGTACCTTTCTCACTAATGCAATCTGGTCACTAATTGCAATTGCGGAACAGATACCACTTACATACCAGTTACTTCGGTAGAATAAAAACAGTACTGACTCTCATTGTAAGGTCGATGTCTTGCATATATTATGAGCGAGAATTTGAAAATATAATTCATGTGTTTTCAATTTTCTATCTGTGAGAAGCACTAGACAGTATTTACACAAGCATCAACAATATGGATTTATTCACCATACTTAGCATGGACACACAATATTCACCTGGATGAACTGAATTGTGTGCTAAGTATATATGCATCGGAATTTACTAGTTAATCATATCTTAGGAAAACAATGCATCGTCAACTGCAATGTTAATAAACATTCATGAAATACGATGATGAGAGTCCATAAAGAATCAGCGTAAAGCTTAATTTCGACTGAATATGATTGACATTTATACAACATCAATCAAAAAGACTTGGCAAATTCTAACTGACACATCTACTCATATGGCGAACGTTTAACAGGCTGGATACAATTTTAAGAAATTGCCATGCAGCTGAGCTTGGTCAAGATTTACTATGCTAATTGAATATAAAATATGTTTAACGAACCAAATATTGGCAAGCCCAGTCCGTCCGTTAATTGTTTTGCTACATCATGATCCAGTGCTAAATGCTGTTTTTACTCTATCGTTTAATCTACCGATGACAAACATTACACATCATTTTCATTTCAATTTCCAAAATGAGGTTATTCATAATCCGGCCTGTTAAACATTTGACTTTTTCGAAAATCCGATAACAGAACGAAGTTGCTACCAACTAAAGAAGACAACCAATCAACTAATGCAACTAAATCCTTTCAAACAAGGGTATCTAAGAAGAAGCGAAAAAGAATATTTGCATGCCACGACAGTGAATGAATATATATGAAATGACAACAAAGACGCGTCGCTCAATTGTGAATTTGGTTGCCTCTCATGACATGTTTGAACTCCATAACTCCGAAATTGTATAGTTCTCATTCGAAATGTACCAAAGCATCATTATATAAGGTAAGACTAATATTGCAAGAAGAATACAAGTGAAACATTATTTAGTGAAGCAGCAGACATGAATGAGAAAAATGTCAACATCAAAATATACAAGGAATAAAAATACATCGTGTACATCACAATAAATACACAAAATAATTAATTAAAATGATGTACCATTATGACTGTGCAACTTTTCATAAGCTGGTTTTAACTAATTGGCAAAAAAAATTGACGATATATTGAATATATGTCAAGTCACATTACTGACCAAATGAACATGATAAAATATTAAGATTTAGCTTCATCTGAACGAATGGGGATTCACCTATATGATAGTCACTTCCATAGTTGTCACATTTATTCAATAATTCGTCAAATAATGGAAAATGTAAGCCGATTTGAACAATTATAGCAACTAACAACAATGAAATTCAATAAACGATAGATCAAATTGCCACGCAAAAGATGTGCGGCTGGTAGGATTCGAACCTACGACCAAGGTTAACTAGACCTATGTTCTAACCAACTGAACTACGAGCCACTTATGCGACTGTGTCAATTGGCAAGATCAAACCCTCACCACCATACATCAGTTGTCATAGCAATTACCATCAATGAATAAATAGCTCGTCACAATATAGCTGCAGACGCCACATTTTGTCTTACAATGACTCGTTCATGTAGCACAGGTAAGCGCTTAACAGCAGGCTGCTCTAATGAGACAATCTTTCAACACAGCCTTCTATACTAAAGCAAACTTCGTGCAATTTGCTTAAGTGTGTGAAATCAGCAGATAGCGCATAAAGATCTTTTTAGACAGGTCTACGCATATTTTTACTGTTCAGATACTAAGAAAGATATACAGCTGAGGAAAGTAAATCGAACCTGGTTTCCGTTCTGTTGATTCTTTACAGTTCATCAATTTTCATGTTGCTTTATCCTAAGCTTATTCCAGCAATTTCTTCAAAATTCAGTGCTTTACAAATACTGTTACAACTCGGATGATGAATGATTACATAAACATTTATAAACATAAAGAAACGATCAATTCGTTCACAGAGTATAAATTTGTACTATTTTGTGCATTTCGGTTATGAAAGAATGAAAATATCAAAAGAATATAAATACCTCATCAAAGAAGTTTTGTGTTTTTCGAAGAATGTGTTTCAACTCCGTCAGTTCTAAGTAGTTGCGTTTTAGCTGTTCTGCATTGGCATTCACTTCTTTCAAATCATTCTCAAGTTTTTCATATGTGGCCTGAAAAGGTACAAAATGGCTAATAAAGTAATGACATAATATTGATAATAATGAATTGAACGCGATACAATTCCATGAGGTAAAATATTTGCTATGCTTGTTTTATCAAGGATGTTCCGATTTAT
Source organism: Prostheceraeus crozeri (assembly GCA_907163375.1). Classification (NCBI taxonomy): domain Eukaryota; kingdom Metazoa; phylum Platyhelminthes; order Polycladida; family Euryleptidae; genus Prostheceraeus; species Prostheceraeus crozeri. Next base: position 18,893 of record CAJQUW010011780.1, on the reverse strand, counting down.
CAAGTGTACACAAAATTTAGCAAAAAATGTCATTAACTTTTAATAATTGTTGATTTGAAACAGTAACTCAATATTCCTTGTCTTGGAAGATTTTGAAGAATTTCTATTCATAATGTACAGAATATCAAAATCAATTACACATTCCTTACATGTATTACTTCGGTAACTTTAGTTCAGCACCTAGCAGGTGCATTTCCATATTAAAAATAATCGGTGTCACAGGTCAAAAAACTAGACTATGAGTCGGAATAGCTGTCTGTCGAAGATTTGTAAATCATCAATTTCTATACAAAATAACACAAAACAAAAAAATCGATTATGCAATGAACATCGCAATAATATTGATTGGCAAGACATGTACATTATAATAAGGTACGTCTATCATTAATCTTAGGAATAATTGTTTACATATGCATACAGATTCCGTCATTCGACCTATTACAACTATCATTGATCCGAATCTTTCTATGTTCTTTCAAATAACACACTGAAACAACACTGAAATGAAGCTTATTAAGTTAAGTCGGTCAGAAATCGACAGGTTCAGAATTCAGATAACTAAGTTTTGTAGTTTCCAGGATTATCTTTCTAATTCCAATTTGATTAAATTCATTTCATTAATTGTCAACTGATGATTTTTCAAATTGATTCCAAAATAATGAAATCCTGAAATCAACTTCACTTTTTCAAATCTCAATGCATTAATTGGCATTCGCCCTATCTAAGTAAGACAAAGATGAGGATGTAATATGAATATGGCATGGCGTCTTAAAGGATTTTCAAACGCATCAATGGCATTAGCGCAAAATTTGAGTTGTAGAAGACATAAAAATCTTCTTTGGCAGCATATTGGATACGTAAAAAGCAATGTTACAGTGAATGAATGCAAAACACTCAAATGCAAAGCATTAATAACTAGAAAATATCACATAGCTTCTGACTTTTCTGACGATGGAAAAACATAGCAGCAATGCTAGGATAGACTCTAAATAATTTTATGACATACCATTTAAGACAATCGAGTTTTCTCTCATGAATTATTGTTTACCCATGTCTACAGTATATCCTAACAAAAATCATACGGACAGGGACAAAACCTTGCTAATAATTGATGTTGCATCTTCAGCATGTTGTGAAGCTTGAAAGACCATTACCTTTGAAAGTATCTCGTTCTTTATCAATCCATCTCGAGCACAAGAAAAGTAGCTACTAAATTTTATGTCACTCCACCGGAAATGGTTTGCAAAATCTCCAACGCTTTAAACATGTGTTCTAAAACTTATAAGTTTACAAATATACAAAAAATGCTAATTGCCAAATATCCGCATCCAACAACTTAGGGTGGTTCTTAGATAGTTCCCCAATCGAACATGTTTACAGGGCAGCATCATGTGTCATCTTTTAATATCAACTGACAGCGTCAGTATTACAGAGAAGTTGTCTTCATACAAATCTATGAGGAATTACCAGAGCTAATTTTCAAGGTTGCTGCTTATCATGAGAAGTAACTGCTCGCGGTTTAGCTATTTTCTCCAACTTTTTCATTGATACACCATCGCACATCACAACAATGCTTCATGTTGAAATTTGCGCACTATAATTCAAATTTTGTTATCGGAGAAATGCTGCGTCGGCATCAAAGCATCCATAACGATCAGTTGGTTACCGTACTGCCTCCTTCCGATGTGCAGAAAGTATCCATGTATGACATTTCCGGTCAACAAAAGGCAGTATCGATTAAAAATGTGAAAATTTCCATTATTTTCACTTTACACTGGTTTTTGTTGCACGCTGACTTATCTTGCAAAATAGTATCATGATTTAAATGATTCTAGTTAGATATTATGATGCTCTGGAAACAATCATTAATTTAGATACTTATGAGAAACCTAGATATGCTTACTTATGTTGACTGTTATAGTGTAGCAATAATCAAGTAAATTTAGTGACATCACTTTTCAATTTTCATGTGTATTGGAGATGCGTAGCGGCTCTGAATTGACACCCGAACCCGAATTGGCCACTTTTCACCCGAACCATAATTTTGAACCCGATCCGACCCGATGTTGCCAATACTAAAAATACCCAAACGCAACATGAAAAATTCATTTGAAAAATCAAATTACTGCGAACGTGGAGAATGCATTCCCCAATGTTTGGGATTGAGCTTTAGTTAAGTGCACAAATATACTGGCACCACTTGTTCCATTCATTAGAATCGACTACAATCAACTCGACATAAATTACAGATCGATCACGAATACGGATGTAGCCAATAACGACAATTATAGAAATAAATTTATAAGTCATAAGTTGTCTCTTGCCAAAGCATAGACAAACATGAGCTACATATAAGCTACATCGGTTCACTACATCTTTGCAGTGAGCACGTTATATTGAAATATAGCGTATAGGTAATATCGTTATTCCTATCGTTTCCTAGTATTGCAATATAGTTCCATGCTTCATCATATTATATTTTTTCAAATATTGGGCCTATATAAACTTTAAAAAAGCGAAGCTGTAGTCTGATGAAACAAGAAAGGTGCACCGTTGCTTCTTCTAATATACCGTAAGTACATACATCATAACATCTGTATAAAGTGCATGAAATATTCAAAGTAAGTCAACAAAACATAGACATATAATATATTTCAAAGTATCATAAAGTCATAAACCGAAGATAAAACCCGATTTCGGATCGGGTTCGCACACCTCTAATGTGCATGGATGAAAACACCAATCAAACTGTCATTAATTCATCGGAACATCCTCAATGAAATTGCTAAAGAGCTTAGCAAGTAGAAGTACTTTAAAAATATTCGGCGTCATTGTTAGACGGCTAATTGCTAAGTATAGTGAATTCTAATTATGCGCTTTGAACTCGTGATGCTTCCTTGTCTATCCAGGATACGTCAACACAACTCCACAGATTCCTACACCATCTCATAAATCATTATAATATACATGAAGTAGAATATATGATGTTGGATTCATTTGCAGTCACACTAACTGCCACTTAACTTTCTACAACTTAATATTTTTTTACAACTGTTTTGTGTATGATTGACATAACGACGAATCAACATCTGTTACTACTACCTGCTACTGTTTGCAGCAATTGATGGTGATTTTTATGACACTAAACAACATCAACAGTCCCTGATAATGAACATGCTTCCACAATTAACTCACACTTCACCATCTCTTGTCGCTTTTCAACTAAATTTACGTTTTACATTCTAACCTCAATATGCCCTAGACAAGTGATGTTGTCGATATCATCCGTCATAGAGTGACCATCGCATTATTTCTAAGTAGCAGAGATATAAAGCATGTAGCAATTTTACATGGCCTACTGTATACTCTAAGTTTTCAATACATGAAAAGCGTCAATCGACTCGATCACTATACCTTATTATTTGAATGCACAGTCCCTTGATTCTAAAAACAGTGTAACTCTATGTAGCGTTTGTCTGCTTACAAGAAATTACGAAAGATGTCACATTACGCAACGTATTCTCATCTCTAAACATTCCTGCTATGTTTAGTGATTTTTAAATGCCTACTAAATTACTAGCACACAATTTGTGGACACGGTGGTTAAGTGCTTGGCCGACTGATCCAGAGGTCGAGTCCCGAAATTGTCATTGGAAGTCGTTAGGAAGGGCATTCGTACAAAATGATCACAACGCTCCATATTAGTCTGGCTGTCAGCCCGTTCAAGCCCCCAGTATGAGAGAGTAGTGACGCTAAACCATCACATTAACAATGTTTCAACGAAAAGATCGAAGAGATAGCTGGCTTCATACAGCTAACAAAGAAATAAGCAATACTACAGAGTATTCTTTAACTGTTACCATATATGAGACGCGTAGCGTTAATCTCTTTACAGGGAAAATAGCAGAAATATAATGTGTGTTCTTCTCAAAAGAGCAATCTGAAAGATATTGCTTCATAAACCATCTTAGACATTGATTCATTCATGTGCATTATCAAACACTTTGATATTAAATCCTATCATACTAGCGACTTTCTATACCCAGATGATAGACAATATATCTAAGTGACGAAATAGCAATTTTTAACAATTCGTGTGAAAGCAGTATATTATACTAAAAGGACCAATTATTACATCGAAATGTTCATCATACACAGTTGTACGTCGAACATCAAAAAATAATCATTGTGATTGCTAGGTGAATTTCAAGTGAAGTAAAATACTAAAATGCAGTTGACAGCCACAGCAGAGTTTCATGAAGAAATGAATTTGCTTATTCAACACAAATTCACTTCCTTAATATTGACGAGTTTTCCCCATGCGGGTTTTAACATTGATTATTTTCACTCTACTTTCTTACCCTCATTCATGCTGATCGATGCTTTCATGAAGTAACTCCTCACTGTGAATGTCATGAAAATCAGCTAGTGCGTAACGATCTCATAATTGATGACACTGTTTTTCACAAGAACATCACTATTACAACAATACTGAATAGTGTGAACATTATATCAGATTCAGAATTGTCTAGTACAATGTATCAGTGGGAAAGAGCTTTGAAAGATGAAGAAAATATGAGCTGTAACTATATTTACCTCTAAATCAATCATTTCTCTTGGAGCCGGTGCTTCTGGGTTTTCTCCAGTGTCCAACATCGGAATGTTGTCTTTCCTGATTTCTTTCTCCAAAAATCCTAAAATGTAATGCAAATAATTCGATTAATCCACTTTATAGAGCGGAAAACACCAAACATATGCATGTGACCAGGTCATCGTGTGTGACCCGAAAACAATTGACCAAGCATGATTTAACGTTGCTACTCACCTCGCACGAAGTTAGAGCTATCTTTGTGACATAGTGCTAGTATATTGATTCATCTTTAATTTGTATTAAAGTAGACTATCCTGGAGAGAGCTATCTCACTATTTGGGACCGTTTCGATAAATATAGTGACTATCCTAGCGCTGAACTAGCATTAAACTTTCACAGTAATTCCTAATGAGATAACCAGCAAACACAAGACTTTGCTTGGACAAATATTAGTTGAATGATCAAACTGGAGGAAATTCACATCGACATTCATCCTATGCTAGCCTAAATGTATGAGCTTTCTGATGGTAGCACCTGCATGGAAACCACTCAGGATTATTGTGATTATTTTAGCTTGATGAATCACGGATTTTTCTACATGGTTTACTTCTGCTTCGCAATCTTGCTATTTGCAACAAAAATATAAAAACAATAACGCTACATAGATATCCAATGATTACGCTATTTCACAGATCGACATTTCGGTAGTCGATTGCTAATACAGGTTTTATCGGTCATCAACGGCACATAGCACGACAATAACGGCATGTGCGAATTTATAGCGGCCACTACAAGTGAAAAGTAAAATTTTTCATTTCAACAACGGTAATCCTTTCTATTAGCGGCAATTCTAGTCCAAAAGTAGACTCTGATCACTTCAACAACGGAAATTCCAGTTCGTTGGTAGATTTCATCCCAGCCTCCAATTGATTGAGGAGCTACATGATCGAACAGGGATCTTTACATGATCAAGCTACATGCGAATATCGTCGGCCAGTTTAGGACCCGCCAGTTTGAATCGCATTTTTTCTTCAATAAATACAACGTGCTCCTATAAAATTAAATGATTGAGACTATACTCCATAATACATGGAACGAAAAAACTATCCGGTATAACAACTCACCCACAAATATTCAGAAATCTTTGTGTCTAGACACCAGATGCATGCACCAAACATGAAACTGCATTGTCCACTGACAGTCAATCAGTTGATTGAAACAGTTTCCCACGTTTGAGGAACCATTTACGAGTAATAGAATTACAGTCATCAGCTCTATCATTCGATTTCATGCCATCAACACTATCTTTTTGAATAGTAGACTTACATAGGAAATTGTGCGCAATAAAGGATATTCAAAACATCGAAATAGAGGAACTGTCGCACTCCTAAATACGCTGTTGAACTGGAATTGTCGTTATTATTTTATTATTGACTGATGAAGCCTGTAGTTATTGCCAACAAGGCGGAAAGTCAGGTTTCTATGGCTATTGCTTTACTTACAGAGGTGTTCATAAACAACGGATCACCATAACTCAAAATTCAATCAATTGACAGTCGTGCCCTCCAATCGTGTCGCACACAAACGAGTAATATATCAAACAAAAGCTGATGTTCCAAAGTTTAATTTGAGGCATAATTCAAGTTAATTTTAGCCAAATTGAGGTGAGTAGGCAAATTTTGTAATAAGCCGTAAAACCTACTGAAAAAGTCTCCATAGGATATTTTGAAACATACTTGAGACATTTGAAAACTTAGGAAATTTGAAACATTATTGGTGCAATACAAAATCCCTGATATCTATGGGATCATGCTAAGTTCCTAATTATGACTATTCCTCATACAGAAGACTTTTCATGTCGCAAGTGATTCAAAAGAACAGTGGTGTCTTCTTAGGTTTATTGGCTAAAAGAATTACTAAAAACAATATGTACAGGCCCAACGTTTCGCGTGTTCACGCTTCCTCAGGGGCAAAACAGATAAGACCTACGGCTAAAATCGTCAGTACAGCACAGGAGAGCCCCTCGTTGGGCCTGTACATATTGTTTTTAGTAATTCTTTTAGCCAATAAACCTAAGAAGACACCCCTGTTCTTTTGAATCACTTGCGATATGACTATTCCGTTTAACAGCATGCCGTTCCAAAGAAGACAAGTCTTTTTTAACTAACATTTTTCAGAAAATTTAGAAACATTTCAGCATGAAGACTCGCAAGCTATAAATCTGATGGACTTGCAAAACTGCAATTTCACACAAAATATGCAAAAACCACGTATTTGACAACTATTAAAATATCATAACCCTAGTCGATTTACCAACTCACTCGAATTCTCGTAACGTTGAAAATTCGTCTCCTGTGAGGAATTTTCTGGGGCTTCACGATGACAAATACGCCCTCAAAAAGAGTACAGCTTTTTGAGAAAGAACATAATGCCTTCAGGACATCTACACTTTTGTCAACATTTCTTACCATATAATGTCTTTCTGTAAAAGCAGACCAGAAAATCTCTTTATCCAAAATGCATCGAAGGTAACAATAGCTTTCTGTTTCATTTAAATAAAAAGTATCGAGAAACATTGAGTCTACACGCCCCATGTGGATATCATTTCTCGAATTTGACAGACGACGAAGAGCTCCACTCGTGTGTTTAACGTTTGTGAAGACAGCCCGTCTGGATGGCGCCAGCGCTCGCCTTTGAACGTGTTAACGTTGACGAATGAGTCAGTGAGATGCCGATGACATGTCTGAGTCACAACTATGAGCCATCTGACTCACACTGGACACTGAAGACTCATCAATCTTCTGACGACGCGAAGATCATCAAATGCGTCGCCTTCTGTTTATTATCATTCAAATTAGACCACGGCTCAGGTCATAAAATCTACATTGTCTACAGGCACAGCAGCTTCAGAGCGAGCATCCGAACACAACCTGGCAACAACTTCAATAAGAAGATAGAATCAAAAACTGATTTCACATCAGTCAAAATCTAATTTACCGATGTGTTGATCGTCCCCAAACTCACTTGCTCTGAGTTAATTCCATCCCTTGACATATTAATTGTAACATTCAATTACTGATGCCGCAAGTTTAACCATCTAACCAGATTTTCGGAAACTGTGACTGCCGAAGACGCCAAAATTAATAAAAACTCTCGAATTCTCGCATATGAAAAATGACTGAAGTCGACTCCGTGACGCCAAACTCCAATCGATTCAAAAAGAAGCGAAATATGAGGTGTAACACAGCTTCTCCTCATTCAGAGAACCAGGGTGTCCACCCTATCTGAGAAAAAAAATTCACGTTCCACTATTTCAGGCCTACTTGCCCGGCAAGCGACAGTTGGTTGAGTTAAAATCATTCAAAAACACTACCCGCAGCAACTGCTCAAAGAAATCATGCAGTAATGAGATCTTTACAGTAGAAAGATAGTTCTTGTATACACACTGCATACATAGTAATATCAGTGCATTTTGAAGCTATCATGCTGTTTTGAAGCCATCATTTCGCAAATAAATGGTGTTTTTGGTCACTCAATAATCTCTAAATACAACATAATTCACGGCTATAAAAATCAAGGGCACCAATAATAGGGTTTGTGTTTTTAGATTTCTAGAAGCAGATTAAGACTAAGAATATTAGTGTGCATATTCAAGAAGATAACTTTTTATTTCTTTTAAAAACATCAGGATAGAAACAACAGACTGAGTCCACCATAGCAAAAAAACTAATCAATCTGAAAGTCTTCCAATAGTCGGCGCTTCCGTTGTGCACATAAGTATGAGATTTCCGCTTCCTTCTTCCTCTCCTTTGCCTCATTTCAGCCTCCCTTGCCTCACAATACACATGTATGCATCTATTACAAAAAGCACAAAATAATTCAGGACACAAAGATGTCAAGACGCTGCTTAGCAGAATTTCACAAATTTTCATTATCTGAACCCAGACCCGTTGTTAGTAGCGGCTATATTATATGAACATATCTACATGTTTATGACTTTCTTTCTCGTAACATACTTTTTTGCAGAACCAAGTCAGAGTTGGTGCAACAACGGAAGAAAAAAAATTTAGCACATGTAACAAGAATCAGTGGATATCAAGTAGGAGTAAATAGCAGTAAATACCGCTATCCGCGCAACTGAGCTGAAATTCACGTACAATTCACGTACATTTTCATAATTTTCAAAATTCACGTACAATTCACGTACATACGTGAATTTCACGTACAGTGGACACCCTGCAGAACGAATGGCTAAAACTATTAACTTATGTTGTGTGTTGTAGAAGCAGTAACCAATATTACCTAGCATCCTGAGTGTTTCTCACGTCATATCCGCAACCGACATACACACTCTGAGTCTCATCAGAATCACTGTTTGATGACCTTACCACAAAGTGATCGACTAATTTTTACGACACAAAAATGGCTTGTGATTGGCCACTTCCAGACAGAGGACAGATTCCCTTCTTTTCGAATTATATTATTTGTGTGTACGTGTTTGAGGGATTAAGCTCTCGAACCTGCCATTTAGTGATTCTTCGACTAAGCTACAAGTTTCAAGCATGCTTGACCATTTGCTTATAGCAAAAGTTCCTCACCATCATCAACTTTTGTTACACTTACTCGCCTCTTCTTTTCTACCCTAATAGAAAGTCATTTCTCACAGCCCAAACACGGCAACGCACTCACTATAGCATGAAAAGATGAAAACCGAATAAACAGCGGTAAAACCTCCTCTCGGAGCAAAGATGCTCAAAACAGGTCAGTTCAGACAAAATATGGTCGAAGAGTGAGCCTACTCAGATTACTCCTTTGCGGTCCAATTACTGCGATCATCGTACATCCACTTTCTATGGATGAGAGCCGGGACATAGCTTCAGAGGATGGTGAATACGCAGTACTGGAGGATCCGAACAAGCAATTGGCAATCAAGCTTGAGATGAGGGATCTGAAGGGGAGATCTGTGGATGCATCGATGCATATGCGACGAAGTAAATGGCATTTTTTCAAACTGCCTTATCTCATTAGTGGTAGTCAAAATCAGTGCTGGAGTGCATGATTTCAATTATTTTGGTAAAATGTCTTGATATAAAAACATTCTAAATACTAAAATGAATAGTCGTCATTTGTATGAGTGTGCGGACGCTTCAAGCATGAAAACATCATGATGAGACTATTCTCTTTGACCAAGACAGATTGCATTGTTCCTCAGATCAATTTTCAATTTGTCATTATCAATTAAATTTGTATTTAATCGTAAAAGTATTTGATCTGTATTTAATACTCGCTCTTTCTCATTAATTTGGCCATGCAATGAATTTCGTTTATTGCTTCAAATGTTATTTCAGGTCTCTTGGAAGGCGAATTCGCTCTATTTTTTCATTTCGCTCTGAAGACACATTTTTCAGCTACAGGGAGTCCGAGACATAACTACATACAATAGCGATAGTAGGCTTAAATATTTTGTGGTCAGACTTCTATCATATATTTATTGATCTGAGAAGATGAGTCAGCAAAATATCTGAAATTTTTACAATCAATAAGATAACTAGATCAAATTCTTTCATTTTTTCACGGACTACATGATAAGATAATCGAGACCGTATGAAATAAATTAATTAGAAACAAAAGTATTGATAAGATTGCAGGTAGTCATTCTGATTTTCCTATGTGAAATTCGTATCTCAAAAGACTTTAATCTCAATAAAAACCATGATAAATCTGAATGCATTTACTTCACTGGTTCTTTAATGCAATCCTCAATAACAAAATCAATTGTATTTTCTGTTATTTTTGTTTTCATTCCGTCAAACAACCAACAGGAGCACAATCCATGAAAATTGTACTTAAAATCGTCGACAAATCATGAGAAAATGTTCATCATTTTTATACTTAGTGCTATTCGATAAATGTATGCAGTGGCGAAACTAGAGGCATCCTTAATTTATTGCTGGTTATGTTTCATACATAGAATCAAAGTTATTTTCAATTCAGTGATGCTGAAAAATTGCTCGCAGTTGCCCTGTAGAAGAACGTTAACCACAACCATTTAAGTCCTTCTGAACTTAAAAAAGGAAATTGAAATACTACCTCTAGCAATAGAGACAGACAAATAATTGTCACTTTGGACACTAAATGCATGTAACATTGACATACAATTATACATTAAGACGCCAAGGAGAGTGTTCAATTACCACAGTTACGTCAATGCAAATACATTTACTCACGTAGTTTCCTCTCCATCTCATCACATCGACGAATTTCATTCACAAATTTTCTTTGAAAGGCATTAACATCGGGATTTAGCTGTCAAATGAATAAATGTCGTAAGTTTACCACAATCCAAGTAAAGAAAGACATTATGAAACATACGCAAAATATATCAAAATCATAATTAAATTCGCGGATATTTAAATTTCTCCGATTAGGCTGTAGGTATTTTTTTTTTTTTTGATAATTGAAGATAAATAAAAAAATCATAGTCGAAGTGCTTGAATGTCTCATTTAAAGCATCATTCAATGAATGCGAGACCACAGGAAAGATCTCTTCATATATACTGATTGCATGTTTGTATATTGCACACTCTACACTTAGTACAAAATGAAAGTGAAAGAATACATCAACACGATTGATCGGAGACAAAAATATCAATCAACGTTGGTGTCTTGCATATTTTGAAATTCGGTCAACCAAGAATTTAACCCCTTTAGAAGAAATTTTGGTTTCAATGTAATATTATCTGCTACAATTCGATTCATGCAATTCTTACTGATGTTGCATCGAATTCTTGACGAGAATTTATGGATCTTAAGAATATAAGATGTCTTAAATTTTCATTTAAAATATTTCGAATGAAGTTATTTTCACTGCGGAATTTTATTTCAAAATCATGAAAATATATTTTCTCATGACTGCAGAAATATCATTAGTTACAGTAATAACTAAAACAGGATCACATTTCTACTTACATCTCTGAACTGAACAAGTCCGAGTTCTCCTAATTCGGAGACGCATGCATACGCTGCCTCTGTTTGCAGGAACAATTGACACAATGTCATTTCTTGACTTCTGAATAGCGTCCCCATTATGGCTTATCTGAAAACGAGATGGATTATCATATAACTAAGCATTACAACAAGATCTTACAAGTGCTTTCGCAAACAGTTGGATTCAAAATGGAATTGTACAGTATGTCTATATTTCTAATTAATTGCTTCGATTCTTCAGAAAATTATATGCACGCACAAGGAAAATCCTAGTTAGAATCCTTATGATGTAATGAACAAAATGCATCTTTCAATAATTCTTTTTCAAATTACCTTCAATACTAGCTTTTGCATGGCCTTATTTCACTAAATTCTACTCTTGGTTAGAGTTGCGTTAGTATGAAAATGACGCTAGAAACTGCGAGGGAAGCATACAGCCTAATAAGCTCAATGCAATATTGTCGCTTCTATGGATACTTGTTTCCGTGAATTTTATTCATTACATCATAAGGATTCCTACGAGACCAAGCACTACCACCTTACTGCTTTCAACAAAATGCTTTTAACGTCGCTATTGATCTTCTAGGCCACGGATTTCGATAAGTAATAAATCAAAGGAAAGTTCAGAAACTACCCCCACTTTCCTAGAGTCCTAAAAGGGAAAAATACGATTTCTAGTTGGAGCGACTTTCCCGAGAGTTGAGGATGTAAGTTAATGGTGTATGGCTTGTGCGGCAACAGGGAAGGGAAAGCTTTCCGGACTGCGGGTTAGCGCAAATTCAATGAGCCTTAACTCCATAGTACGATGGAGACCATTATTGATGAAGTGAGACAAATTTCAATTTCTTTTTAATATAGGGCCAATTGAATTTCATTTAATTTCTTATCTGCTTAACATGCCAAAGCAGCATTTATCTCTATCAAGAAACCTCTCTCACAAGAATGGTGAATCTATTAGTTCGAACATCTGGTACAAATGAATACGCTGTCACTATCAAAAACCTTTACAATTTCTTGCAGACTTTTTGCATCAAATTTAGGTAATGACGCAATTTCTTTATAAGATTACCGGATGATGATGGGTGAAACGATATGTGACGACAGTCTTCCAATGACTTAATGATTTGTTCATTTTCATATATAGCTCACATGCACATCAGCGACATATGTGTCGTGAGGCGCCACCGAATATTTATCAAGTTGCATCCTGATAAGCTGCATCTCTTTGATCAATGAATTCAATCACCTCAAAAGCTAAAAGGTGTACTCCAGGCAAACTTCGCTGATGATTTTATTGTTTTAAAAGCAAGTGTACACATCATCTGTCACTTCTATCTCCGTGTCCGGCATTCTGCAACGATTTGGCTAACGAGATATCCGCTTGTCTAATGCTCGTGATGACGTCAGCCGTGATACGCACCACTGTCTGCAAGCGTCGCATGCAGTGAATTTCAATAGGCCGTTATGTGAAAAAGACTGAATTATCTCTCCCAGAAATTTATTGGCAAAAGCTAAGAAATAATATTAGCAAAATCACAAACTGCCCGACGTCATGTGTCACAGACACATACTCAAGGGACTTAGGTGAGTCAAACACATTGACAGCCAATGCTTATACAGGCCTAGCATGCATACAATTCAGCGATAACTATCGCTCATCAGCTCGTGTTTGCGGTTCATAGCAGGTTTGCAGAGGTAAATAAGCTTGGTTTCAGAAATCCGAGTACGGACAGGGTCAGTCTGACAGTGAAGGAAATCAATACTGAAATCATCAATAGATGAGATTCAGACTGATAATTGATAATGTATCCAGAAATGGCACTCTTACTATCCAAATTAATAATAGTGCGGCGATGCTCATGAAATCGCAGATAGAAATGGCGGTTAATTAGCAGAGCTGATGTATGCATCGTGACAAAAAAGTTATATAGAGTAAGCTGTAAGAAACATAACGAGATTTTCTTAATGGAAGATTTACAGACGGCATTTTTCGTTCCTGGTTCAACATCGGAAAAGCTCCATCTTTTAAGAAATACTGCAGTAATTTTGCCTTACATAACCTTTTTGAACAAATCGTGATTCCTTTTTGTCACTATCTTGTCACTTGTTTGTATTTTTGTCACTTTTTGTCGTCTTGTCACTATCGGAAAAAAGGCTAAGAGCCAGCGCGACTTTACTGAGACGGCTGAGACCTCAGTGCTGCAGACAGCCCTGTATATGACTGCCGTTCCTTGTCACCTTATCGCAGCTGTCGTCATCACCGAGATTGTTCGGAGCGTAGCGAGAGAACTGCGCCTCGAGTTGCAGATCGATGGCAGTAAATTAACTTAACTAATGCCGCAGCATCGATACGCACCAACTTAAAAAATTGACCGGACTACACCTTTCAACTCGTCTTGCACTTTCATGCGGTCTGCAGCTTGACCACTCTGGTGCCACACGATTAGGAGACAGGAGAATCGATTGATTTTTTGCTTAATTTTGGTGGTTTGTTTTTCTGTAATCAACTCTGTAGTAGAATACAAATTTAGAGGTTTCCTTCTTCGTCATCTTGTCTAACAATTAGGGAAATTAATTTAAGCTCAAGTAAAAAATGACATCATTCTCAGTAAGCATGAATAACTAAACCTGCCAATTTTTGTGCGCCATGGATTTTCATGTGAATGCACGTCATTCGTACATAATCGTTGTCACCAAACATATGTCTAATGCGCAAAAAAATTGAGTTGCCTTTCATTTTCAATAAGCATGATTGAATGTATGATCAGATACCATCGCAATATTCACCTCAATCAAATGTGGGGATAATGATCGCTCCCCTTTCCTTGCAAGAATCAGGGTGAAAAACTTATGGACTACTCGGTGCATTTTTCATGAGATAGCCTACTAGGCTACTTACCATCATTCCAATATTTCCATTGACATGCATGAGTATCACAATCTATGAATACGTCAGCTTAGGAATCATGCATCTGAAACATTTCCACTTCGCATCAATGAAATCACGGATGAGTTTGAGATCATTGAATACTCACATAGTAGAATTGAGAAGGTTCGACGTATTAGAAGCATTGTCACCTTCGATTGATCTGATAATGCGCTGTGATATAGTACATGAGATATTGTAGAATGACACCGCGTCTGGCATAATCGTGTATTTCTATTCAAATATTTTAAGTAGTATAAGACCTGACTGCTTCAGTTGCGCTAGCTGAATCCGATGAAAGTAGAAGAATTCTGAATGGATTGGCATTTTATGTACCATTAATAGATTTCCACTTCCTTTTATAGATTAAAGCACAAAAAGTTGAATTTAGGAAATAAGATAGGTTCATCCCCAGCCAAGGTAATGAAAAATTAAGCGATCTTTAGTTTCGGCGTTCAACACCATCTAATTTACATAATATGTCGAAAAAATCAATTTTTCAATATCACACACACTCATGACCCGATTCCACGTTTTACACTCATATTACTAAGGTGCTTATGCCAACAGTAGTTTACCGACATTTAGCACGATTCTTAAAAAATGACGAAATAATTTTTGACGTCAACAAATTTTCGAAAATTATCTGGTACCTGTGACGAAAATGCAGACTTCTCTCTCTTTCCTCATCAAGACTCGGCAGAAGTGATGCTTAGCGTAAATAAACTTTCAAGGCAGCGACGACCAATGGAGTCGCTTGCATGAGGCATTGATCGGCGCAGACTCTCCTTCCCTTCGCTGACGGGAGGGCGAAGCGATGCCCGGTGACAGGGAGTCGGCGAGTGGCTGGGCGCCAATCATACGCTCCAGGTGGATGATCGATCCCACACATTTGGAGAGACATCAAAACTCCCTGCTGACGGACGAAACGCTCTCTCTCACTCTCCCGCCTACAGTACGCGCGTTCTCTTGTTGGGAATCAACGACGCTGCTGCGAGCCTTCGGCTCACGACCGCAGTCATTGCCAAGTTGACGACTGTACGTACACTCTCATTCTCTGCGAACGCCAAATCGGCTCTTTTAAGGGCCACCACCTGCCTTGCACCTAATAAATACATTCACTCACAGGGATTTGGCCTTTTTTTCTGTTCATACCTTGGGGAGGTCGTAACATACCGAAGCTCAATTTACTAGATTGAAAAATTATCTGATAAATTTCGGCGGGAGTGGAATGAATTTAAATGATTTACAGAATCGAGACTATTGATAACATCTACAAATACAGGCCGTCGCACATTTCTGATGCTAGCACGCGTGCCTTCCATGGCGCTTGTTTCATACGACTAGCATCTCATTATGAAGAGATTCAATCCAGCATCGTGATCGAGATAACGAATTAGCTCGAGAGTAACGAGATAGCTTGAATTGCAGGCTGCAGTTTTGGAAGTACAGTTGTTTTCGACGGCAAGCGAAACCCTTAACTTTGGCATAAATGACATTTTTGGACAGACAGAGCGATAGTGCTGGGTGATATCGAAAATAACCACAAGACAATCAAGATATTCGAAGGTAACAGAGTTGCTGCAATTCGATCTGCCACACACGCCCACGTGACTCGGCAGTGAAAGTAGCTTCGTTCTCAAGAAATGCATCCTTATTAAGCAAATGGTGTCGAAGCGTAGGACGGAAAGACTTTATTCCTACTAAGCATAGTGGTCTATGTTCTGACCACCTCGCCGAAATGGACAAGACAAAAGAATCTGCGATGCCATGTTGTCTGACCAATATCGAATAAATCGGTCTCTATTTCGTTTGCAACCTAACTCGATCCCATGTCTCAAAATGATTTCAATGATTTTGACTCTCCTTCGAAGTGATCTCAATTCAATTATTTCACATAAGAATAGCATTCAATACTGAATTTAGAAATGCTGCAAATCAGAACCATTGCGACTCATCGAAATACATTCTTTTAATTTCAGAAAAAAAATACCAAATGTGTGCTAACAGCTGGAAAATGCAAGTACATTCATTGTTCAATGCTCATCATAATATTGAATAAACAAAATATGGTTCCAGAAATTGTCAGCGGAATTTGATAGCATTTGTCCTATTGTTAGGAGAATCTTGCATGAAAGAAATGCGCTAATTGTCAAGACTAATCTGAAGAACTTTGATAATTGCGATGTTCCTGAACTAGGTAACAGTGAAAACAGATTCAAGAAATTCTTCACACTGAAAGAAATTCAGTGGTGTTTCATTCCAAAAAAAATCCACATATAGGATGTTCTTGGGAACTTTTAATTCACTATGTCAAAACTGCTATGAGAGTTGTGCGGAAGGAAAGCATCCCTAGTGAAACTGAAGTCATGCTCACCACTATTATTTGTGAAGTTGAATCCGAAATCAACAGTCCTCCAAGCACTTACAATAATGGCAATGATTCCGATGATTTAAATACCATTAGGCCTACACCGAACCACTTCCTGCTATTTGAGAAATACCAAAATCACAGTTCCTGATCATCCTGAATGTTCGTGCTAATCATCAATAACGATGGATACGCGTTCAGTATCTTTAAGACATCTGTGGAAGCGTTGGAGGAAAGACTACCTACCAAATCTACCCATTAGGAGCAAAAGGAAAAGCCATAACTTCAATGTAGGCATTGGTGATGTGGACATGCTCGTCGACGATAGTTTGCCTCGCGGTCGTTGGCCAATTGGTGGCATTGTTCAAGTTCATCTCGGAAAAGACGGCTGTGTCAGGTCTGGGACTCAAAATTAAAAAAGGTGAAATAATTCTTCCTGTATCGAAGATTTGCATTCTTGTAAGTGTTGATAGGCCTCCCCACAGTACCGGGATCTGTAATTTTGTGAGGTTTTAATTAGTTGTGTTCAAGATACCTGATTCTATCAGAAGCAGGTTTCGCAAGTTATTCAACCAGACTTCCAACTTTGAATCGAAACAATCAACGTCTGCCTACAGCGTCATGCCATACACATTCACCGCTGAACAAGTATTCACAATATGAACTTGCTCTTTTCTGCTTCTTCGTGCAAATTTCATACATAAAATGATTTCGCGTACATGAACAAAGACATGCTCCAGGATTGTAGATTTGCTATTTCGATAACAGAGATAAAATCTGAGTAAGTTGCGCATAGCATGCAGTGGAACTGTAAATCATATGCAGCTGCATAAATCGCTTGTGATACATGCAAATTTCAAAAGCAAAAATTAAAAATTGACATTTACATTTTAGCAATTGAATTCTAAAATGCTATAATGTCATTCACACATAGAATAGGCCTGGGTGTAACATCTAAAGGTTACTGTAAAATAAGATTAGTAAAATCAGTTAGTATTATGGGCAACTCTATTGACAATGCACTACCAATGCTGCACTGCAATATTCAAAATATTGCCTAATTAATTCTTTTCATCTTATTCAACCTGTTATCCTAGATGTTTATCATAAGCAATAACCAAAACAATTTATGAAATCGTTTCAGAGAAGTACATATATGGCAGGAGTTAAAAACTTTCACAGCTGACTAATTTCATCACAGTTTAGAAAAACAAAGTGACATAGAAAAGAATCGTGGAACATAAGTCGTGCATTCTAATAGTCATTGATAGGCTTCAGCAGACAATCTCTGAAATGCTATTCAACATGGTATTTAACTACAACATCAAACGTAGATTGATATCCTCAATCCATCAATTCAAAAGTTTGCTTGCAATGCTTTTACAGTGCAAACTTTACAAACATCATGGCAGATAATAGCATTCCAAGAACTAGTCATGCGACTGACAGTTCGCTTAAGCGCAAACGAATTGGTCTTTCAACAACTCTGGACGCTAAGTTATGAGCCATGCACATATGAGTTGCAAATCAATTGGTTCCTGCAAGATGTGGATTGAAGGATGATGGAGACAATAAATCTATAATCAGGTTCATGATTCATTTTACAATTGGTTCAGATCAGCCAAGAAGACAAGAAAAGTTTCATTTTTGAACATTTATTGCAAACAGTGCTAATATCTATGCATTCGCAGATTTGCTGCTCCGACGGATCATATATATAGTAGAACCTCCATATTGCGGACACCGTCGGGACTGCACCTTATTGTCCGCATTTTAGAGGTGTCCGCAATATGGAGTTACCGGTGATGATACGAACATCATTCAGGACTGAGCTTAACTGTCCGTGATACGGAGGTGGCCGCTGTATAGAATGGCTGCAATAGGAGGTTCCACTGTACTTGAATTCATGGCCTCCAAATTTTCTTTCAATTTGTTTTTCTGCAATGTTTAGTTAAGTAAAACTTTTATGTACATTTTTCAATTGTCGAAGTATTTTATACCGATTACGCAATCATTGG